>NQII01004035.1:44379-164901 GCA_002778355.1 Clitarchus hookeri
TAGGACCTGACAGGAGAGTGACAGGCGAATGCGCCTCGGAATCACATTTTTTCCCTCCTTGCAGGAAGGGTTGTGCGGGTTTCGGTCTGTCTGCAACGAGGAGACCTTTAAGTCCCATAACAGGGATGACTCCTCCAGGGACCGTTTACGTTGGCTGGGCCCCAGAGTGTACACCCTCTCCCAGTTACATCGGGTCGCCCACCTGTCACGATGCGCTGGTAACATAAACTTTTATGGACCATAAAAAAAACACAGGAAAAACTCCAGGTATTGGCACGCCAATACCAAGCACGGCAGTAGAAAACACAGAGCTCACGAAAAAGCTACCGCAATCTGTAAGAGAAAGGGACTGCCAAATAGCTCGTGAAGACGAGCAACTACAGGAGTTGCACAAGGCACTGAAGAAAATGTCAAACTTTTGTAGCAACAAAAAAAATATGTTCAACGACATTAAGACGGGCATCGAAGAGGCAACCGAGGCATTAAAAGATGTGTTTGCTGCTTGCCGGAAATGGAAGGAACTTCGACGTATTCTACCGCAAACAAAGACCCCTGATAGCAAAAAAAAAAGATCCGCAGCCCAACTGAGCCCACCAGAAGGCCCCAAAGTGCACCCATCTAAGAGACAGACACCCAGCCACGAATGGAAGACTGTCAAGCGCACGAAACAACCTTTAAAGATGTTGCAAAACCTTCAGGAGACCCAGACGCAAAACTTGACGCCTCAAGCAAGAAGTATTGACCAAGAGCCGACCCACAGAAAGGAATTCAAAAAGAAACCAAGGACAAAACGCACACAAGGAATCTTCGTTCAACCTGGAGCTGGAAAAACGTACGCTGATCTGNCTTCGTTCAACCTGGAGCTGGAAAAACGTACGCTGATCTGCTAAAGGATATTAAAACCAGCGTACAACCTGAGAAATTAGATACAGATATTAAGTCTGTCCGAAAAACAAAGACTGGTGGGATTCTCCTAGAACTTAGTCACAAAACGAAAAACTGCATAACTTTCAGCGATGCGGTGAGAAAAGCGGTCGGAAACATGGGGACAGTAAGGCAACTAGTACCTAAAAGCACCGTCGAAATGAGAGACTTGGAGATTACAACAACGGAAGAAGTCTAGCCTAAAAAGAGATCTGGGAGACGCCTCTGTAGCACACTCCATACGACTCTTAGATACTCTACCCGGTCAGCTCATGGCGATAGTTGAACTTAATAAAGCTGTTGCACACCAACTTATAGAAAACTTTCGCATAAAGATTGGCTGGATTTACTGCAGGGTTCGGCAACGAATGATCGTACAACGCTGTTTCAAGTGCCTCGGATACGGCCACTTAGCAAAACTATGCAAGGGCCCCGATAGGCAAAATATATGCTTTAAGTGCGGTGACCCAGCACACAAAATGGCCTCAAGCACTCAAACACCAAAGTGCTATCTTTGCTTAGACGACGGGAAACAACTGGACACAGAACACGTCGCAGGTTCAGGAAAATGCCATGTTTTTCACACTGCCCTTAACGAAGCTAAAGAAAGACAGAAATGATGCCCTTCCTCCAGGGAAATCTGCAGAGAAGTCAATTAGCAACTGATTTACTACCGCCAAGGTAGACGTTGCGATTATAAGTGAACAATATAAAAATCAAGACGGACACGCATGGGCCACTGATATGGGAACCACCGCAATATGGATTGTAGACACTAGTATAGATATCCTAGACAAAGGTGCAGGTGATGGCTTCGTCTGGATTAAGACAAAACACTGTTTTATAGTAAGTTGTTACTTTATGCCAAACGACAGCACCTACACCTTTCTCCGCAAAGCAGAAAACCTCGAAGACTGTTTATGATCCTTGAAGGGTAAAAAATCATGGCGGGAGATTTGAATGCCAAAACCGGCATAATGGGCTTTTACCGATACCAGAGGCAAAATCTTTACAGAGATGGCTGCCAGATTCTCTCGAAGTATTAAACGAAGGAACCTCAACCACCTTCAGGCGAGCGGGTTACAGAGAGACCATTATCTATGTGACTCTTTGCTCAGCAGACTTGGTCCAACAGATATCCAACTGCCACGTATCAGAGCACTTTACAGGTAGTGATCACCAACACATTAATTTTGAAGTACGCTCACATGAAATTACTCAAATAGACAAACGTCCTTTTCGCTGGAACGCAAGCAAACTGGATGAGAGAAAATTCATCGAAGCCATGCACGAACAACTAACAGGGAAGAAGCAGAAGCCAGGGTAGCAAGAGTCATGGTCGCAATCACACACGCTTGTGATGTGTCTATGCTGAGGAAAAAATTCCACACAAAAAGAAAACCCATCTACTGATGAAATTCAGACATTGCATCCCTTAGAGCTAAATGTCTAAAGCGAAGAAGAATTGCACAGAGAGCGCATAAGAACAGGAGCGACCTCGAAACAGCAAGTGCTGTTTATAAGGATGCAGAGAGACAGTTAAAACATGCCATTAAAAAGCGTAAATCTCAAAAATGGACAGAGCTATGCGAGGAAGTAAATAACGACCCGTGGGCCCTTAGCTACCAGATAGTAACACGTAAGTTTGGCGGACAACTCCCCAGTGGAGAAAAATACAAAGTGACAATGAAAAATATTGTGGACACATTATTCCCTGACGACACACCGAGAAAACGTACAACGCATGGGCAAACTATAAAGGAGCCCCCCCTATTCACAAGCCTTGAGATTAAAACAATGAAAAATGGTAAAGCTCCAGGACCAGATGGGATCCCGATAGAGGCAATGAAGCTTGCAGCACAAACATGCACACAAGAATTTGCGGACATATATAATACCTGCCTCAAAGCTGGCATTTTTTGTAAAAGATGGAAAAGACAAAGGCTCGTTCTGATACGTAAATCAAATAAACTGGATGATGCGCCATCGTCCTTCCGGACTCTGTGTATGCTAGACTTTGCCGAAAAAATATACGAGAAGCTTCTTAAGGTCAGAATCCTAGCAGACATTGAAGAACATGGAGACATATCAAACAAACAACACGGGTTCAGAAGGGGACGCTCTACTATTAGTGCTATAAATGAGGTGGTAGCGGCGGCTCTTGAAACTGAAGTGGGAAACCACAGATCGAGAAAGAGGTGCATCCTAGCCACGTTTGATGTTAAAAACGCCTTCAACTCGCTAAGATGGAATTATATAATGAAAGCATTGAGTAAGTTTAATGTATCAGACTATCTAACAAAGGTATGCGAAGATTACCTAGACGACAGAGTTCTTATGTACACCACACTAGATGGTCCCGCAGAAAAGACAGTGACGAGAGGAGCATCTATTTTTGACCCCAATTGCTGGAACATGAGGTACGATGACATATTTGAAGTGGACATGCCTGAGGAATCATTTCTTGTGGGATACACTGATATAGCCGTAGTTATCTTAGTTAGAACAATAGAAGAAGCTCAATATAAAATCAACTTAACCGTCAGACGTCTGAAGACTTGGTTAACTGAGCATGGCTTAGAGTTAGCAGAACGTAAGACGGAAGTAGTCTTTTTAACCAAGAAACGAGTCAAAATACCCCACCTTATGTATGCTGACTACACCGTGATCGAAACCAAGAAAGCAACCAGGCATTTGAGAGTGACCCTCGATCAGAAGCTATCATATCACGAGCATATACAGCTGACAGCAACAAAGGCAAGAAATTTGGTGGCCGGACTTAGAAAAAAGAAAACTCTTCACTAATGTGGCCCACTCGATAATGTTGTATGGTGCTGAGATATGGTCTAACGCACTTGAACGAGAGTACAACCGCAAATTATTAGGTGCGGTGCAGAGAAACTGCGCAATGAGAGCTTATAGAATGACTTCGGAGCCAACAGCATTAGTTATAGCCGGATTGATCTCGATAAAACTGGTAGCGCAATAGCGAAGCTGGATCTTTAAGAGAGCGGCAGAGGCAAACAAAAGCGAAACCTGCGAGCAAGAAAGCAACCATACGATGAACCAATGGTAGATCACATGGAACCATGGAAACAGGGAAGTGGACCAAAAAATTGATAACCAATTTAGACTGCTGGGTAAATAGAAAACACGGAGTAGTTGACCAAGGTGTTAACCGGCCACGGTTGTTTCAACAAATACCTGCATCAAATGGGTAAACTACCAACAGACTGATGCTGTTACTGTACGGATGTTGACGACGTTGAGCACACAGTGTTCACCTGCTACAGATGGATACTAGGGCGGAGTCAAGCAGAAGCACAGCTAAGAGAGACCTATAGGGCTGATAGCCTGGTGACATTAATGCTCAAAAACGAGAAAAACTTGAGCATAGTATGCGCTTTCACTGAAAGCGTACTCAAGGAGAAAAGAAGTGAACAAGATACGTGCACATGGTGGATCACTTAGGGTGCATACGTTCAGACTGATGTAATGCTGCAAGGCGGTCCCAGTCTGATCCCTCTTCACCAGAGGGCGAGAGAGGGGAGGTTTTTAGTTGGTAAAAGCCACACCTTGCTTCATTTTCCCACAGTGTCTTTTAAAGAATTTTTACCCCTCTGAAACAAAAAAAACTACCTCTTCCACCACAATCACCATCACCACCACCACCACAATCACCACAATCACAATCACCACCATCACAATCACCACCATCACAATCACCACCATCACAATCACCACCATCACAATCACCACCACCACAATCACCACNACTTCCTCTTCTTCCTCCTCCTCCTCCTCCTCCTCCTCCTCCTCCTCCTCCTCCTGAAGGTCACAAGAGAATTTGCGCTCTAGGCCATGGAGCCGATGAAGAGCCTGCACACGAGATTCTCCAAATTGCTGCAGATGTTCCTGTAGAGGCAATGCGGCAACTATATCGCCCAACTGATACAAGTGTTTGTAAACAGTTTTTCCACAGTGCACGTCGTCTGGGTTTATTTTGGTTGCTATCTCAACTTCCTCTATTTCCCAGAATTTTCTAACTGTGTCATTCAAGGTAGGTGGACATGACAGTAAAGAGAGACATTTTAGAGACACTGCAGTCAAAGGAACCTTTCCTATAACAACCCAGTCAAACACGGTATCAAGAGCAACAGGTGAGTTTCTGTCCTGGATCAGCGTACTGCCACACAGTAGATAAGGAAATGGGTCCGCACCAATCAATACATACACTGGGCCTGGAGTGGAGAAGTTTGGATGAACCAGCTGCAAATGTGTTATATGGTTCCATGTCTTGCTATCGAGGGGAGCAGTGGGAAGAGGATTTATCTTGGGTAGGATGAATAGGCTTTAATGACAAACAGGGGTAATCTTTACCCACAGGAGTTACAAGACAATGAACAACACCTTTAGCAACCTGGACAAGTGACAGAGAGTCCATACACAGGGCGTGATTTACTACAACGAATCAGATCCAATCTTCTCACACAGTCTTCTGTCGTTAAGCTTGATTGGCTGGCCGAGTCTAGGAGAGCCCTGACAGCATGGCAGCCACCATCTGCACCGAGGATGCCAACCAATGCTGTTTACAAGAGCACTGTAGAGGGATTAATAATCTTGGGAGACAATACAAAGGCTAGTGGTACATCCTCTGTACATAACTGGTCAGTACTTGCCACTGGTGTGTCACTGGAAAAGTGGTGTGGCGTATGATGCTATTATGATGGTTTGATTGTACTGTGTCCATTGCCGACCATGAGACAAAATAAATAAATCACACACACACATACAACTCAGAAAGACTTACATTTCAGTAGAATCACAATCTAATTAACACGCTGTGCACAGGCTGTTATGTTTCAGTAGAATCAGATGTGTAATTAGCAAGCCAAAATTCTTTTTAACAATTTTGTTCTTCTATTTGTCTACTCATAAAAAAAAATTTACAATTATCACTTGATTCTTCTAAAAAAATAAAATTCAATAATTATTACTAGTTTTTCATTCTCTTGTTGCAGCAATTATATCCTTTCTTCATCCTTTACATCATTACATTAAATAATTACATTTACTATTTAAATTACATTTTATATTTCTTTTTAATCTTAATATCCACGTCCATCATTGACAGTGTTATACTCTGTCTCATATAAGTTGGCCAGATTCTGACAGGTCTGCGAAAGTAGCGCCAACGATGTTGTTTATTTTCATGCTGTCATTATCAGCTGATCCCCTTGTCAATGTACTGTTCGTGGGACGTTTTAGGTAAACTTACTACTCAGAAATACGTAGCTGCGATTGTAGTACATAATAGTAATGTGTGCATTAATCAGCAAATTGTTATGTTAAAGGGCAACAATATAAATAATTAATTAAAAATTTAAAAAAATGTATTAAAATTATTAATTAGTAAAGTTATGTTATATGTCAAAAATATAAATCACTAATTATAAATTTATTAACTTCCCAAAAAAAAAAAAAACATAAGGAAACCACTTGAAGCATCGAGGTCTTTCAGCATGTTTTCGATATTGCCCATTCTCTTAGTAATATGAACTTTGTAAAAACCATTTTCCACTGCGTGGGTGGGGGAACTTGCGTACTGCTATAACCCCAAACATCATACATAGTAAAGCTAATTTTTGCTTATTAAACAGGAAAGCTTCTTAAAGGGTAAAATTGGATATTAGTAATACACAAAGTTTTACTGTATTTTGGAACTTCCAGCATGTTCACACAGTGAAATTGGTATGTAATGAATCTTCACTCACCTGTACTTACTTTGCTTTTGAAGCAGAACAGAAAATACCACAAATATCCTTCAGAATCACTGCAACTGTGAAACTTCTGGTTTTGTCACTAGCAATTAACTTCTTGGTAGAAAGGAATGTAAATTCTACGATATACTCCATTTTAAGTGTACATGTAGACACCTCATACATGAAGTTTGAAAATGGGGCAATATAACAGATGATATAGTGCAACATATTCTCTTCAAACCAACACCAACCCAAGTGAAATGTGATTTAATTCACATAAAATAACTTTAACTGAACCTAACAATATTGTAAAATATTGCTTCATGTTAAGTTCATTACTTTAACTTTTTCAGCATGGAACAACTACTTGATTTTGAAATTGCTAACTTTACATAAACAACATGTATTGAATTTATTTTAAATTTCACTAAAATTTTTTTAAATAATACAGGTCTTGGCTAATTTAAAACTGTCAAAATATGAAGAGAATATTTAGTCATAAAAAAAACACTAGCTCATTCATGTCTGGAAAAGTTAAATGCCTACTTTGTAGACATAAGTCTCGTTTGTCACAATACCTCCAAGGTTGAACAGACTTGCCTACTTGTAATGAGTGTGTACTTATGTTTTTTAAGTGCTGTGGTATATTTGTGCTTCTGTGATAACAGCATGTTATTTATCCTTTATTATTTTATGCTTTTATTGAAAATACTGCACGTTAAAATGTCAGTAAACAACTTTGCTGCCCAATCTACATCTACTACTCATCAAAAATCAACACCTCTTACACGAAAAGCAAACGAAAGATGTGCATTGAAACGAAAAACAGTTTTAACTCTGGACGCAATACTCTTGTAATTTTCCAAGAGAAATTTGTTAGAAAATGTTATACAGTGAAATCCCGATATTTCACATCCCGATTATTCGTATATCCCGCTAATTTGTGCAAATTTGCCGGTCCCTTGAGAAAATCCCTTTAATTCGTAAAAAAAAAACAATGCATTCCGGTCCTCTCGATAATACGTATTTATTTTGGTGCTCGAGATCAATTAAAAGTTTTATAATTCTTATTTCCTACTTAAAAATCTTGTTAACTCGAAATGTTTTTAACCCTAGACTGTACACCAGCTCTAGATTTATGCAATTCGGGCAGGGTAAAAAAGATTGGATGGGTACTGAGGGACGTAGGAAGGTTTGAAGGGCAAGTAATGATGCAGAGTAGGCTGTGAGGCGATGTTTCTGTGATTCCCAGAACTAAGAGGCGCCTTAGTGTCTGGCCTAGGGTTATGAGAGGGTAGGAAAGAGCAGAGCGAGTGAAAAGTAAGAGGGTTTGACGGGAAGGTAATGACGCCGAGTAGGCTGTGAGACGATGTGTCTGTGATTCTCAGAACTAAGAGGCGCCTTACTGTTCGGTATACGGTTATGAGAGGGTAGGAAGGAGCAGAGCGAGTGAAAAGTTAGTCAGTTCGGTCTTAGACATGCCTCCGAAAAGAACTAATAAGTGTCTCCATTATAGAAAAAAAAGAAATCATTAATGCCGTGGCCGGTGGTGATAAACAAATTGACGTGTCCAAATGTTATAACGTTCCTCCTTCCACAATAACATCAATTCTGAAGAACAAGGACAAAATCGCCTCCCAGACATCGGACAGCAAAGTAAAGCGCTTTAAGACTGGTGAGTATCCACAACTAGAAGAGAATTTAAAAAAGTGGTTAGCGCAAGCACGGAATTCGAATGTACCATTTGGAGAAAACATTTTACGAGAAAAAGCCAAAGTTTTCTCAGAAAAAATGGGAATTAAAGACTTTCGTGCGCGTAATGGTTGGTTTGATAGGTTTAAAAAAGGGCACAGCATAAAATTTAAGAAGCTTAGTGGGGAAAGTGCGAGTGTATCGGCCGACGTTTGTTCTGAGTGGAAAGACGAATTGGGAGAAATAATCGATTCTTATGAGCCCAACAACATTTTTAATGCCGATGAAACAGGGTTATTTTATAAGTGTCTCCCTGACCGATCAATGTGTTTTAAGGAAGAAAAGTGTCTTGGCGGAAAAAATAGTAAAGAATGTGTAACCATATTGTTGGCCGTCAACATGGAGAAATTAAGACCNACCATATTGTTGGCCGCCAACATGGATGGATCTGAGAAATTAAGACCGCTCATGATAGGCAAATCAGCCAAACCAAGATGTTTTAAAAACATAAAAACTTTTCCGATGACCTATTGTGCAAACAAAAAAGCGTGGATGACGGGTGAATGATTCAAGGAATGGATACAATCAGTGAATGCTGATATGGAGAAAAGGCAGCAAAAAATTCTACTTTTCGTGGATAATTGTACGGCCCACAACAATACCCCACTGCTCAGTCATGTTAATGTTGTGTTTTTGCCTGCCAACACTACTTCTAAACTGCAGCCTCTAGACCAGGGCATAATTAAAACGTTCAAAACCTTTTACCGCAAGGAAGTAGTGATGCAACTCCTTGACAGCATCGAGGATGGGAAGGATCATAAAATCACCTTATTTTCAGCCATGAACATTGCTCACAAGGCGTGGCAAAGTGTTAGCGAAAGCACAATAAAAAACTGTTTTCGTGCTTGTAGATTCACGAAGGTGGAACTTTCATCAGCAGTTACTGAACAAGACTTAGAATGCCCTGTAAATTGGAATCATCTTCCTCAAAATGAAGAAAATTCTATAACGTTTAAAGATTTCGTCCATTTTGACAATGGCCAGCGGTAGTGGGGATTCTAACTGATGACGAAATTTTAGCTCCATCTCAGAACATTGATGGTGAAGGTGATGACGAAGATGATGTGCCGACAATTACACCTAAAGTGGTTAAACAATACATCAACAACGTGCGCCATTTCTTAGCGAAATCAGATGTTGGCAATGCAGTATTTTCTGCTTTGAACATGCTTGACAAAGCCATAGACAATACCCGTCTGCAAGGCTTGCACCAAAAGAAAATTACAGATTTTTTTAAACATAAATTGTTAATGTTTTTTTTAAATTGATGTAATTATTGATTTACACATATATACATAATATGTAGCCATACGTTTATCATTACATATTAATGCAGATTTGCATTAGTCTCGTTATTATGTATTTTTTCTTTTTTTGCTCCCGATTATTGGTAATCCCGCTAATTTGAATATCTCGATAATTCATATTTAACATTCAGTCCCTTGATAATACAAATTATCGGGATTCTACTGTATAATGGTTTTTCAGTGGTAAATGACAGCTATCATTCTCAGTGTTGATGAGGGTGAAGTAAGATGAGATGTAGCAGTTGTGCAGTGCGAAACTATGAGTACCCTGAGTAAACCCAATGGCTATGATGTTAAGGATTTCCAGATGCTAACGTCCAGATTGACCTCGCGGACCTGCCAGCCTTGTCATTAACCATTGCTGAAAATGCAGCAAGCTTTAATTATAAGAAATTTACCTTTTTAAATAAATTTATATAAAAGGACAGGAATTCAAGTACTAACAGTCTAGTACTTGTCAAAAGGTACGCACACAAAGAAGGACCACACATTTTTCACACGGTTGCGCAATCACAACATTTTGCTGGCTTAGTCAGTTTCATCCGGCGGAAAGTTACAGGACAACACATCTCTGTTTTTTGGCTCCTGCTACAGGCCAGAACTAACTAAGATGCTGGGAATTAGCCACATCAATCTATAACTAAATCCAGGCAGCCCCCGGGCCTCAACATAAGATAATTACAGCTTCAAACCACACTCATCAGCTGTACCGGTAAATTTACATTTTCAAAACATGTGTAAACATAGTACTCTAGCACTTTTAATATTAAAATTAATCAGTACCGCAACACACTACTGCAGCCACGGAATTAATAGCAGCGGCACGTGAATNTTAATATTAAAATTAATCAGTACCGCAACACACTACTGCAGCCACGGAATTAATAGCAGCGGCACGTGAATGGCAGCAACTATTCAATATTTGACTTTGAACTGGTGGCTACACGGTTAAGCTGCAACCCAATTAAGCCACCCCCGTAAATCGGGAGTTGACTATGTGTGTCTATATATATACACACACACACACATATATATATATCTTAGGTGGAACACGATCCATGTAAAATGTATCAATTTGAGATCAGTGTACATAGTTTCTTTTATAATTTAATCAAACATTAACGTAAATCTGTTGTTTGGATTAGGCATGGAATTATTATACACAAGTAAATAATAAAAAACCAACCATCAGCACATGTAGTATTGTCTGTGGTGAACCCAAGCAATTTGCAAATGTAGTACTTACAAGAGACCGTGCTAGCCACTGGTACAGTAACACTTCAGTAATCAAATTGTGAATCCAAAGACTATCTGTTTACAAATATGAACTGTAAAGCAGATGTTGAGAGGATCATCAATTACTTACCAGTAACGATACTGAAGCTGCAAAAACAAACAATTCCAGCTTATCTACAACAAATGTAATACTACTGCATGTAATTTAGGAAGCCCATCATCTGGCGGAATCACAGGTGTTACCTCAAATTTCAAAAAGCATAAATTTGTACAAATTATGTCGTGAGGGGGAATTGAAAACTGCACCTACTGAAGGGGAGACACCATAACAGACCTACACTGAATAAAATATCAATGACCGCAATAGACCATAACTAAGTTAAAATGTTATGGTACCTGTGAAATAAAGTTGCAAAATCAGTACGACTTCAGCAAGAAGTCGTGGGTGCTGTCAACACAGTTTCAATAACAAAAACCTCTCTAGTAGCCCTTCCGCACAATCAATCATCGTAATACTCTAAAATTTTGATATTTGGTAACACCTGCACAGTAAATAAGCAACAATCATTATTTCAGGGTGCACAATACCTAATAAATACAAAGAAAGTTGTAGTCTTGGAATCAATCTTTTGAGCTCTTTTCACAGATCAATGAGGCAGGCAACACGAAACCATTAACTACTGATGAATATTGTGGCGGGGTTATCAGCTGTGTGGTTGCCTTATTAACAGTACACTTTTGCAAATCCAATAGCTCTTTATAAATGATCACAACTGGAAAAATTAAAATATCATGTTTATTGCAGCAAGTCAAAAATACAAACAAGCACAAGAAAACAATGTTATTTCAAAGTGATTACAAAAATTTTAATTATGTAATTCCAAGAAAATAGGTAACAACTACAAATCAATTCCACACATTATTCTGTACAAAATGCATATAATGTTACGTGCCATACAGTTATTTAAATTAATGTTTTTACATTCACAAAAGGAACTGGAAGTTAAGGCACGTTGTAGCAACGAGAAATATCACATAATAAAACACGAACGACTAACATCACAGTAGTAATCAAGTGTTAGTGCGTTTGTAGGGACGTACAGTAAAAAAACTCATAAATGTCACAAAACATTGTTTGCAGTTACGATAAAACGTTATGCTGGTAGAATGTTATTCAATTCAGGTGGATGGTGATGCTGTTCCCTCTTATTATAACTGAAGACAAAAGTCAATGTACAAAATAGGTTGTGGCTAGAAATGTAAACAACAGTAGAATATAATAAATAGGGTGGAACCGAAAATAAGCAAATGTGCCAAGAAGATATGTTGTGCATACATTTAAATACAGTATGAACTGTCATGCTATTTTCCAGGAACTACACTCTCCACTGGTTTTTACGAAGCCCCGCTCTCCCCTAATTCTTGTGTTGTCTCTGGAGTAAATTGAAATATTTTTTGGTGAGAATGCATATGCTGCAACTGATTTCCCCAGGTACATGATGTTGCAATTAGCTGGTATTAAACTGGTTGTAGTGGAGATTATACGTTAGGCTTTAAGTGGCACAGTTATAGCAACTTGGACTATATATGTTTAGTTTGCCGGTATATTGGTGAGGTAAGTGTACTTTTAAGGAATGGTGCAGGAGCTAAAATGAAGGCTATCACAAGAGTATGGGAAAATCACATAGGGTTGTTCCTTTGTTGGCTGAAGTTGTGGCAATGTCGATATTAATTATTTCCTTTCAGAAAGAGAGGATACATTGGTGTTGATTAATGAGCTGGCAAAATATTGAACACACAAAAAATGCAGGCATGAATCAGACAAATTGTTCATGGAGGTTCAAAGAAGTTAAGATGGGAGGATAAAAAAGCAGAATGGGGAATAATTACACTCTTTGCTGTAGGTTGTTGTATGGGGTTACTGGTTTGTTGTGTGTTTACGTTGTTAAAGTAAGACGCTTACATTCCGTATGAAGAAAAAAATATCACTACTGCAAGAAGACCACAGTTTCTGGAAAGTGAAATAAATAGGTTTGTGCAGGATTGTATTTGTGGTATGCAAGATTGTGTGTCTGTTTGACAATATAAATTGGGAAGGAATCATCCCTGCATTTACCTGGAGTGATTTTGGTAAATCACGGAAAACAGAAATGAGGATGGTTGGACTGGGGATCGAACCAGAGTCGTATTGAATGTGAGTAAGATTTAACCTTTATGCACCTTGCTCTGTTTTATTTGTAGTCATTGTGAGGTTATGGTTGCTTACATATACAAACTGCATTTTCGGTTCACCCAGTGGTATTTACTTTATTAGAGAATTTGATGTGGGAATATTCAGGCGGTGTCAGTGTGATGCAAATGTTTTGGGAGGATGACAATTAAAATAAGATAAGAGTTTCTGGCCAATGAAAAGGGGGCTCGAGTGTGTGAATATTTTGCAGTCTGGCATTTTCCTAGTAACTATAGGATATTTTCAGTAACATGTTCTAGGATGACTATCTTAATTTAATGTAACATTTGCATTCATTTGTTCAACAGAGATCACGGCTGATACAACCATTCGGTGACCTAGTGACCTGCTGCAGGATTCCCCTGTGCTGTTATTTGTAATTCCTGTGGGACTATCGGGGTAGGGGTCGGGTATAGGGCGTATCTGGTTCCGTGGCACCTTATGCATATTTCCCCTCTCGTACTCGGCCCAATATACATTTCCCTGCCTCTCGACTACTATATACGGCCCTCGCCACTTAGGCGCAAATCCTGCACAGAATTTCTCACTAGCTCGGCTTAGGGGATGGTTGCGTATTAATATTTGACTACCCTCGGGCAAGTGGTGTCCGGCGGTCGCTTGTTTGGGGTATTTCCGCCGGATATACCGTTGTTGGTTTCTCTGAGCTGCTCCTGTTCTCCATATAGCCTCTCTTCGTATTTCTTCGGGGGCGGGAAGTTCTGTAGGTTCTGTTTCCCACTGCCATTCTCCAGGTCTGCGGAGATTGTATCCCAGTATTAGGTGGCTGGGAGAAGTTCCAATGGCGTCATTGTGCCGACGTTGCAGTGTATACAGGATCTCGGGTAGCTGTGTGTCCCATTGAGTATGATTCGTGCCCATTCTTATTCGCAGGCTCTTCTTTAATTCTTGATTCCAGCGTTTGGTAGGGTTGGCCTGTGGGTGGTAAGCTGGGGTCGTCCAGGCCCCCCATGTCTCACAGGCTTTTGCCCATTTTACCCCCGTAAACTGGGTTCCATTGTCGGTTAACACACATTTCGGGTACCCCCATCGTGGAAATACCTCTCGCTCCATTTGCCGGATGATTGGGTTGGCCTCCTGGTTGGGTAACGGGAACGCCTCTGTCTACCTGGAGAAAAGATCGGTTACGACTAGGAGGTATCTCTTTCCTCGGTGTGTGTGTGGGTAGGGGCCCATGATATCGACGGCGATGTGTGTCCATGGAGTTTTCGGCCGACGGTGTGTGTATCGTATCTTTGGTGTAGGGTAGGCCTTGTTTTCATAACATTTCTGACACCTGGCGACGTATGCCCTCACATATCGACTAATTCCGTGCCATGTATATCTGTTGGTCAGGGCCCTTAAGGTCTCGTGAAAACCCGGATGTCCTGCGTGGGGATGGTCATGATGGTGTTCACAGATACTGTCTCGCAGCTCGTGGGGGACCCAGATTTTCCAGTGATCTGCTTGTGGGTGCGGTCTGGCCCAGATTATGCCATCTCTTTCCTCGTACTGTTCTGGATACCTCCTTATTAACCCCTGTAATTTGGGGTCGGCCTGCTGTTGGTCTCGTAACAGATTTTTGTTTTCGTGGAACTTTACTAGCTGTAGTTCCACGTCATCCGGCCGTGGAAGTTTTGGGGGAGAGGGGGGCAGCATTTGCTCCCAGTCGTCAGTTTCTGTCTCTTTGTTGGGAATCTGTGGTCGACGGGATAAGGCATCGGGCAGCTCGTTGTTCGAGCCCGACAATTCTCGATGGTGAAGGAGAATTCCATTAACAATAAGGCCCACCTACCCAATTTGGCTTTCTCGTCACTCTTGGTTTTCATTCTAGTAAGGGCCTTATTATCCGTCCTGAGAATGAATGGTTGGTCCTCAAGGTAATAGCGGTATTTGCGGACTGCCCAAATAACCGCCAAGCACTCCTGCTCATTGCTGTGGTAGCGGCGTTGTGTTTCGTTTAGCATGGTACTAGCATACGCTATAATTCGTCGCTGGTTCTGTGACTGCTCCTGGTATAGGACAGCGCCTATTCCGCTCCACTTGCGTCGGTCTGTAAAATTAGGGGTAATTCTGGCATAGGCCGGTATAGCATGGTTATGTCGCCATATCGCGCCTTTAATATTCAGAATGCTTCTTCGTGTCTGTCTGTCCATTTCCAGCGAGTTGTTTTGAGTAGGAGTTCATTGAGGGGTGCCACAATAGGGGCGACATCTGCTATAAACTCTCTGAGCCAATTACATAATCCCAGAAAACGTTTCAACTGTCTCCTGTTAGTTGGTACTCTAGCCTCCTCAATCTCTCTAACTTTTTCGGGCTTTGGATAATTCCCGTCGGGGGTAATTATGTGCCCTAAGTATTCTACTCGGGTCTTCCCGAAGTGACATTTCTCCAGTCTGCACGTGAGTCCATGTAGTTCAAAGCGCTCCAGGACTTTTTGCAAGTGCACCTGATGTTCTTCCCAGGTGTGCGAATATACAATTACATCGTCCAGATATGCTAGGCAAAATTGGCCGCTATAGCCCGTCAAAACTACTGCTGACATCAGTATTTGGAAAGTAGCGGGTGCATTCTTCAACCCGAAGGGCATTACACGAAACTGCAGGGTTTCACCTTCTGGGGTTGTAAAGGCAGTATATTTCCTGGATCCTGGGTGTACTGGGATTTGCCAGTATCCACTGCGCATGTCTAGAGTGGAAAATATGCGTGCATCCCCTAGGTCGCGGAGCATATTAGCCAGGTTTATAGTTGGGGGTGCTATAGGGTATGTGATATTGTTTAAGGCCTGGTAGTTCACACAAAAGCGAAGTTCTCCATCTTTCTTTGGCACAAGCACCACTCTGGCGTTATATGGTGAGTCAGTTGACTCCACTATTCCTTGCGATTTCATCTCGGCTACCTGGTCTAAAATTATTTGCCTGCGGTAGGTGGACAGCTTACCTGGTCGGTAGTATATGGGGCGAGCATCGGTTATGCAGATTTCATGTTGATTGGCCGTGGTCTGATTTAATCTGCCGGTATGCTTGAATACAGCTACGTGAGTGTTGAGTATCCGCAATAATGTCCTGAGTTGGTCAGCCCCGAGTTGGTGGTTTACCTCTTCATTACAAATTTCTTGTAATTTTTTTGTGTTTATTGGGGCTTCCCAGTTAATGGCCATCCTATCCTGCTTGCCCAAATATAGGTGCTGTTGTCCACAGTCGATTATGCAATTTTGGCTTGTTAGCCAATGTTGCCCGAGGATAATCTCCTCCACTAAGTGCGGTGCGCAAAAAAATTCAGTTTGGACTGTTTCTACCTCTGTGGACACTGGCAATGTAATAACTCCGTCTATGGTCAGTCGTGACTCAGACTGGGCCATTTGAATTATTCTAGAGTTTTTCTTTATCTGGCTTTTCTGTTTGGGAGTTAGCAGCTGGCTTTTAGTGAAATGGCCTGTTGCGGCCATGTCCAGTATTGCCTTAAGATCCTGGTTATTTATGCGGACTCCTATCCGAGGTGCGTGTGTTCCTGGCCTCAGATCGCTTAACGTGAAAATTGGTTCCACCCTTTGTATTATGCCGGGGCTGACGGGCGACTCTGTGTCCCGGCAGCTGCATTTCCCGAATCCCTCTTTCCACCTTGACGTTTCCCCTTCCCTATGTCGAGGGTGCCAGCCATGGTGTCATTTTCCTTAACAGCTGCTAGGCGGTTTCTCACTGTGGGACAGTCTCGGTGCAAGTGTCTCTCGGGGCAATACCAACACTTAGGTGGCAAGTGTTGCCCTTCTGCGCTTCTAGCGGGTCTGTTATTGTCTGCCGTTCGCACTGCTTGTACGGGAGGCAGGCGGGTCTAAACTTTTTTTTTCTCCTGTTCTTCGTAATCGAGTTCCGCTTCTATCGCTCTCTCCACCAGTTCCTCTAACCCCGTCGCCCGAGGATGCCGGAGGGCGCTTCTTATCGCTGGTAACATTAACTTTGGTAATGATACGCACTCCCTCTACCTCGGTACTTTCTGGAGCGATACGAGAATACATTTGCGCTTTTCGTCTAATAAAAACCTCTGATTCTTCCTGCCTTTGTTGTTTGTGTGTGTAGAAGTCTGTTCGTAACGCGGTCAGAACTTCTTCTTCTGCGAACTTATTGTTCAGGCGGGTAGCGAACTGCTCCCAGCTCGTCACAAACTCGCCATATTTGTTCCACCAGATAAGGACCACGCCTTTTAACTGCTCTCGTGCCTTCAGCACCCACCGTTTATTAGGAATCCCGCCGGCCTTGAATTCGTGTTCACAATTATTGGTAAAATATACAGGGTCTTCCTGAGGCCTGCATGAAAATTCGGGCAGCACTATTTCTTCGGGTATTCTACGTGTCTGTTCTACGTGGCTAGCGGGGGTTCAGTCCGGGGGTGAAAAGTGTTCCCTTCCTTCTTGGTTTTGGCGCGTCCTTTGCTCTCGGCATTTCCAGCAGTTGTATTGGGTGCCTTCCGTCGGTCGGAATGTCTGGGGCCAACCGATACACTTATTACAATAGTGCTGTGAACAGAGGCTGCACCGGACCCTGTATAGTCCTGTCCCGCTACAAAATGGAGCACTGCATGGCTCTAGTTGAGGAATTTCGTCTTCGCTTCCCACATCCCTTGTCCGTAGGTTCTCTAGTAGGGTTCCTTCGTCTCTCGCCTCCCTTCCCTCCGGTGTCTTGTTGATACGCGTATCCTCCATACTTTTTGCCCGCCGCCTATAGGAATCCCTATGTTGCCGGCCTAGTACCCTTGCCTCCTCTAGTATGAATTGGTCGTTGGGCGCCAAAGGGTTTGATGAGACTCCCTTAAGTCTTTGGTTCATCCTGACTAGCTCTGTAATTCGGTATGGTTCAGCCTGACTAGTTCGGAAATCTGGTACGGGTGAGACCCCTTTTCTCGGGTATATGGGTATAGTCTGGTTCTTGATACTGTCTTTACAGATGTATCTACGCCCCACTGTTGAGAAGCCAATTTAACTTGACGCTATTCCCCACCTGTGGAATATTGGTGGTTTATAGGGTCGTAGTTAATTCCTCTAGGCATAGACTATAAGGTGCCTAGAAGGTTAAAGGTTTTTTCAATGAGGTAGTCTTTTGACGTTTCACTTAACTGAATAATTATATTGTCTCGAGTTTGAACAAAAACAACATACAGTAACACTTCCGCGGTGTGGTACTCTAATTTGGCTACTCGTATTAACTGGGGCAACTTCCAGGTGGAGGGGGGCTTCTCTGGGCGGCGACTTGATACTTAACTACTCTGCTGTAGGTGCTGGTATGCTGTCATCTGGGGATGAGCTCCGGCGAAGTGGTAGGCCTTGGAAAAAGGCCCGCATTTGGCGTTGTCTCACTGGACTGCTGTTCGGGCTCGTGCTCACGTCCTCTCGCGATTCCTTGACGCAACTCTTCCCTCGGCGCGGTGATAATGAACTGACCCCATTTTCTCGGGTAAATTCGCTTATATGCTCTCCAGTTTCCCTCCCTAAGTCTCGGCACGTGTCTCTTATTGGGGGAAGGGGGGAGGTGGTTGCCTTCAGTACAAAGCCATTCAGCCACGTGCCATGGTTCGTGAAGGTTCGGGGGCGGGAGAAGTGGTGATCTACCCCTTGGATTTATCATCTCAGCTTATTTTTCCGTGGTTTGGCTACAAGGGTGGTAGAGGTGAGGAGTATTCGTGGCCCCCCACTTTCAATTGGTCAGCCGTTTTCTCAGGCGTGAAGCTAGAGGTGCTCTTGCTTGGCTCTGCGATTTCTCCCGCTTTCCTACGTATGTACGTAGCACTATCCGGGTGCTCTGGCGATATGCCAGCTCTTACTCTGCACAACCTTGACATGTGTAACTGCGATCCGTTCTGGCTGTTCACCTGCCTCGTGACACGTGTCAACTGGTAGGCGCTCGCGAAGGGGGTCAGCGAGGCTTCTACTCAAAAGGCGTCACACAACAACGTATTATTTACTTTCGTCATCACCAATATTTTCAGTTAGAGGAGTTCACATAGTTTATTTGAAAATGTTTCCTAACCTCACTTGCCATGATAAATGTCCGCCAACACATGACATTATTAAAACGTTTGCAAGTATAGCATTTTTGGTATTGAAATGTGTGTACATTGACACAAATTTACTCAATTTAACTTTCACTGGAAGTTTTAACGTTGGTGAACACACACACTTTGAATCACGCAATGCAACTGCAATCACAGCCAAGTAGCATTGGGCAGGTTATGAATGCAACATACAGAATCTGTATGCTAATTCCTCTATCGACAACAAAATGAAAAGTAGCTGAGTAAATAAATTATATTTTTCACATAGTAAATTTGCTACGTTTGGAGTTTGTCAACGTTCCGGCGACGAGTAACCACAACACACAATTAAAAACAAAGAGAATTTGCTGGCGTATTATGAATTATGTGAACCAAACCCATATCAAAAAACACCATGTTAGATCTCAGTTAAATAGTTAGACATTTGGAGTCTAATTAAAGATTCATAGTGTACTAGCTTATTTTTACGTGAATGTTTAGATTAAGTATATCGAAACTCACTCATATCAACCAGCAATCGATCTTTGCAACTTTTAGATGTTGCGTGCATATAAGACAAATTCAGTGCACATGGTTTGCAACCAAATTGAGATAATTTTCGTAATTAAGTATGACGTACAAAATTTTTTTAGCTAATGTAACAATCTTTGAATTCTGTGAATAAGCGGAAGTATCGTAACTTTCTCAACAATATTTGATTCGTCAAACCATAGTTGCTTACGTAGAGTCGGTACAAAGCTTCTCGCGTGAAACCCGACTTGTATCTTAGTTGGAACAACACATACAGACATGAACATAAATTTTTCCCGAAAATATCCGGAAAAAATTATTTCCCGCCCAACAAGAAAATCGTTATGAATTCCCGAAATTTTTCCTGAAGTTTGGAACCCTGCACACCCCTAGTTTTTAGAATGAAACGAAACTTGCTGAAAACAAAACAACCAAATTGCGACCAACTGAAGCTACTAAATACTAATATTAAATGGTAAATTTGAACCTTGCCAGTATAGTTTTATTTTCAGATTATTTCTGCATCTCATATTTTCACGCACAAAATAATATTCCATGAGTGATTCAGTTACTGGCATAAATCAAGTAATTTTTAACCATTTTTGGGAGGTGATAGGTTATGTATTTGGTATTTATTGCTTAGATTCTTGGACTTCCGATACTCGATTATATGATTCTTCAAGAACAGAGGGTATCGTGGAATCGAGTGTGACATCCATAATATGTATTATATCATTGCCATGTTTGTAGCTTTTAAATTTTTTTTTTGTAAAAGTCCCATTCATTACAGTTGCAGAAAAAGTTATTTTCATAAATTGTGCAATCAGTAAAATATTTGCTATGTTATTCTTTTCTTTGCTAGTTTCTATATTTTTATAATTAAAAACCCCCCAAGATCATGCAAATCTCAAAAAAAATTTTGTGATATATTGGACTGCCTCCATGTCTGTAAATTTCAAACCAACACAATTTCAAACAAAATTTTCTCCTCAAGGCTGGGGCGGGGCTTCAGTATTGTTACTCCGAAACCAACTGTCATACTTCTACAGTGACACCAGACTCCAAGTAAAGGAATTTCATAAAATGTAATCAAGGCCATAGCCTCCTCTGAATGTGATTGCAGGGCTGGAGGTGGGATAACTTTCCATACCAAGTATACAGTCATTACTTTAGGGTATTCTTTAAAATGTATGAAACTGCAATTTCCCGCAAGTCCTGTTTTGTTATGACCACAGCTGAGGTCCACAGACCATTGATAACAGTGGCATGTATAGACTCGAGAGAAGACTGCTTCTCACATGGCCTGCTCCAGAGTAAGCTCGCTTACCAACCCGTATTCCTAGCACGTGAGGGCACCACCACTAATGTGGTGTACAAACATATTCTTCACCAAAGGAAAATAGTCGCTACTTCGTGTTGTACATGCAGGCAAAGTCACCAGCACAGAGCTAGATAATATAAAATTTACTCAAGCGCACAATGTAAACTTAACTTAATGTTACAATTGTGTTTTCGATTAACAAGTCGGGAACAAATTTAACTTCAGCATTCACAGTTCGTAGACTAGCAAACATAATTTTTTTTTTTTCCAAGTTATGTGCTCAAATAAGGACCAGTTTGTTGAAGGCTTAAGTTTTGATTTTCTCACTAATTTTCATCTCTAAAGTTAATAGTAATATTTGTATAAGTTTCAAGCATTGGAAGTATCTGTTTATAAGACTGGGTATTAGGGGAATTTGAAAAGGTGGTATGTGTACTCAGCCATAGTCATTTCGTACGTTTATTGTAGCAAAGTATTGCAGAAGTTCTTAAAGTACTTCGGCCATAATTAATGCACAACTTACAATATCCTACTAATGCCACCCAAAACCGTATGTGAAAAATATGGCTATGTCACAAGTATGTATTGGTACCAAAAGTACATACCTTTTGAGAAAAACCATGTCTCGTCCAAGTACACGAACATCCATCCTTCTTCCTTCAGCTTCTGACATTGCCTCAGGAAATCCCTTCGCATTCCTGAGATTTTCAGATTTTCCAAAAGCACCTTCCGAGCATCAGTCTTCTTCCACGAGAATCCCAGTCTGAGAAGCAGTCGATGCAAAGAAGCCCTACTCCCCTGGAACCCGACATCACCACTGTTCTTCAAGGCTTCCAGGATTGTATCCAGTGTCACATGTTCTCCTGGAAATTGTTTTCACACTATGCTTACACACACACACACACACACACACTCCTGCAATTGACTGAACTGGGTGTGCACTGAAAACTGGAAAAGTACATGTCTCACGTAATTGCTAGAGACAAGATTACCTGGTTAGTCATGTTCAAGCAGAAGTAACCTGTCACCAGAATACATGTCGTTATAGCGCATACCATTTTTAAAATAGTAAAATCCTAATTATTTCATTTACGAAAATTGTACAGCAATGTTTATTTTCAGTGGTCTAGGTAATTTGTAAGCTTAAATATAAATTTAAATTGTTTCAATAATGTTCTCCGACATGTATAGTTATTTTTAATGCTATGCATTACAAATTACTGAAGGGGCACAGCAAAACCTACAACTGGAACAAAAAATAATTCACTGCCTTTGGCGAATGCACAGGGTGCAGTAATTGTAATAGCCTATGCCAATAAATCTATTGCTGTACCACAACAACATGGATTACAAACCTAAGTTGGTGCAAAAGAATAACGAATGATTCTTACACTATTTGAGGTTAATTATACAGCCACCATTGAGGTCATGTTTACTTTAAAAGGCCTGTAAAAGTACTTTTAGCAAGCTGTCTTAACCCAACTAAATCCAACCCCTATTATCATTTTTTTTCCAAATGAAAAACAGTGCGTAAGACAATGTTTTTCAAAATTTAAATAAAAAATTTTTATTTTAAAAAAAATTGCATCTTCAAATTTTCTTAAAAAATTCTAGAAAATAGATTATACTAATATTAAAGGAATTACAAAGTTTAAAAATGGAATGTTAATGGGTTCATGGTTAAAATGATTTAAAACAAAAGTAGTTGCAAAACTTTTCAAAATTCTGTTTTAAATCCTGTCCCGCTACAAAATGGAGCACTGCATGGCTCTAGTTGGGGAATCTCGTCTTCACTTCCCCCCTCCCTTATACTTAGGTTTTCTAGTAGAGTTTCTTCGGCTCTCGCCTCCCTTCCCTCCGGTGTCTTACTGATACGTATATCCTCCATACTTATTGCCCGTCGCCTATAGGAATCCCTAGGTTGTCGGCCTAGTACCCTTGCCTCCTCTAGTACGAAATGATTAGGCGCCAAAGGGTTTGAAGAGACCCCCTTAAGTCTTTGGTTCATCCTGACTAGCTCTGTAATTCTGGTACGGGTTGAGACCTCTTTACTCGGGTATTCTGAAATAGTCTGGTTCTTCGATACTGTCTATACAGACGCATCTACGCCCCACGGTTGGGAAGCCAAATTAACTTGACGTATGTACCGCCACTGTAAAAGACAGGGCGGCTTATACGGTCAAAGTTAATGCCCCTCCAGGCCCTGACTATTAGGTGCGTGGAGGGTAGGTTGCCGGTTTAGTAATAATGTTGGCTAAGACTGTGGTATTTGGAAGTACGAATATATATTGTCTCATATGTCTTTTCACAAATACACAATATCGGAACTTCTGAGGTGCGGTACTGTCATAGTGTGTCTACTCGAATGTACTGGGTGAATTACTTCGTGAGGGCGGGGGCTTCTGTGGCGGCGATTTGCATACTTAACTCAGCGGTGATTGCGAGTAGGCCGTCATCTGGGTTGGCGTTCCGTTGGTGCTGATTCTCCCTGGACTGCAGTTCGGACTCGTGGAGACGTCTTCTCGCGATCTCTTCCCTTGGCTCGGCGATCGTCAACGTACTGACCCGGACGATAGTAATCTACTGATCCCCCTTAAGGATGCGGCTGACGGATGTGGCCGGGTTCCGAGATCCCGGCCTTAGTAACTATTCTCTGACTTACTCTCTCGGCGCGGTAGAAATCGACTGAACCTGTGACGACCGATAATACTCACGACTGATTACTGACTGACCCCCTCCCATTCTTGGAAAGGGGTTTTTATACACGCCCGCCTGTAAGCCTACATTCTCGGCACGTGGCGCCCTGGGTGGGAAGGGGGTGAGGGGAGGGGTGAAGTGGTGAGCTTTGAACAAAGGATTCTACCACACGTGTCCTCGTTCTGAAGGAACTTGGCGGGCGGGGGGGGGGATAATACCTCGGCACAAATTACTGCGAGTCAGTATTCTTCTGCGATACGTACTTCTGCGTTCCGGCGAACTACGCCTGATAATTTTGGGTGATAACTCGAAAGCCCTGCACTCTCGACAGATCTGCTGGCGGGTTGGAGGCGTAGGTAGATGAAGGGGGTGTGGGGGGGGAGGCCTCCGCTTCAGCTTCACGTGTCTGGAGATTTTCCATGCCACGTGCCTATTCGAAGGCGACAGCAAAGTGCGCTAAAGGTTGAAGGGGGTGGGGTAAGGGGGTGAGGGAAGTGAGCCAAAGGCGTGCTGTAATCCTCAAAACTGTCACGCGACAATGTTTTGGCTTTTAGCACCACTGTGAGTTATTTAGTTAAAGTATTTTCAAAACATATCACAACAACCACCTATTAATGTAAAAAAAAAGAATAATTTGTTACATATCTACTAACCTTAAATAAATTTAATACAAGTTTATCTGTATACATTAAATCTTATCTTCACACTTTGTTATTGTTCTAATCTTCGGTAGGTTAAATAAATCATTTAATTAATTTTACCTGCATTGGTTGAATGGAGTTGCAAGCAAAATGCAAGTATTCAAAATGGAACCGAATACTGGAAAAGATATTTAAATTGTAGAATCGTACCGGAACCGATATTTTTTGTTATTTGACCCATCCCTAGTCTTAACATGTCCCTATTAAACAAATTTACGAAAATAAAGTACACCAGATGAGGTATGTCCGATACTCTCAATACATCATGCACATTATAAATGCTGCTATATCCAAGCACTCCAAAATAGCTAATAACAGCTTATTCGCACTGCTGTACCTTGTAACATACTGAACGGAAACATGCAAAACTATTATAGACACCTGTAGCAACCCTTGCTGCAGACTTTCCTCCAATAAAATAGGGTTTTTTTTTTTTTGCTTTAAGTACCATAGGTACACGCTGTATGAAGAAAACACTGCGTGCCAGTTCAGCACCTTGCGCGTAGGAGTGATTGGGCACAAAGTGCACGTGTCAGCATCACGCTTATCGCTCCCGCACTTCCCTGGCGTAATCACACTAAAAAAACTCCAAGTACGAGGTGCACTTAAAGGAGTTTTAGTTTTTTATAATATTAACTTAAGTTTATTTGGAACGACTGTGAAGAAATGGCAGCAAACATTTTAGGTTATAAATATTTCAAAATTCCTAAGCCTGATGAGTTTGCAGCAACATTGTTGCAAAAATGCTGCACGGTGAGGATGGAGAGCAAATACAGGAAACAAATGCAAATAAACTAAAGAATAGAAATTAAAAGAAATGTATTTTCATCATGAGTTGTCATCTTAGAGCAAATGTTGCAAATCTAATTTTGCGTTTAAAAATGTTTAAAACTTCTTCGCGATTAGACAGTGAAGGTTGTAATGCTGCACGTCAAGGTATTGACGGCTGGAAATTACCACTCTGTTAGCTCAGTGGTAGCAAAATGAAACTCTTTAAAAAAGGCACCAATTCCATATTTAAAAAAAAAATCAAGTTTCGGTTTATTGGTTCTATACTTTTATTTACCAATCCAGTGAAACAGTTCACATACGATCTTCAGGTATGCCGAGTACGAACAGGTTCACATATAAACGGACAAGTACAGAGCAGCACCACAGTCGTTATTTGATTTACTTACGAATTTTCATTGCCCGAAGAAAAACAGATGCAGCGACCTCCCACACCGGCGGAGAAATAACGAGTAGGATTAAGTAGCCGGTGTGGGGGCTATGCGCCACACCAGACGCTGTCTCGGCGAGTCGCTGCTGAGAGAGTACTGACTCTCAGTCTTTGAGGATATACTGACTTCAATGGCGACAGGCACACAAGTATTTGTCGCGTACCTAACACCCCCCTCTCCACAGATAAGGGCCTGGTGTGGGCCGCCACGCACACACTTCCCAAGCTATCCAAAACTGCGTAGCCGGCTTAACTACGCCATCAGTTAAAAGATAATCAAACTTCTCTAACAAAACCTGATGACGCAGTCAAAAAGTTCCTAATCTAATGATGACGCTTAACAAAAACTACGACTTTCTGAAACGGCAACCGGATGCCTGATAAACGTTAAACGGGAAATGTATGTCCGATAACAATAAATGAACCATCACTGCTTTAATTTTGAAACCTGATAAAATATTACGAAACCCCATTAAACGAACGAAATTAAACCGCGTATCCCGAAAATTTATAATACTGCGTCATTATAAGGTATTACTGTCAAGAATGGTTGGATATTAAGTCATTAACATAGAAAGTTATTATACTTTCTTCACTTGTAATTTTAATTGATATAAGTGATTTCATTTGGACTGGAAAGACTCTCTAAATTAAACCCTGGATAATTTATATTTCAAGTTTCTCAACCATATTTTTAGAGATAAAGATTACTGAATTTTTAAACTATTCTAATTACAATATATTACTGTGTTGTCGTTTTAAAAAATAAGAATATTTATCAGTTGCATAGAGATGTTATATGTAGTTCAATTTATTTTACATAGCAAAATGTTACTGCTGATCAACCTTCTGAAGTGAGAGTAAATGTAGTATATTTTTCTCCTTGTACATTTTATTGTTGCTGTAGAACATTTTGCTATGTCTTTGACAATTTTTAATGACTTTTGGATATTCTTTCATCGCAGCACGACGCAAGTTTTAGAGTTACGCGAGTTAAGATTTGGAAATGCTGCGCAATATTAAATTTTAGATTAGTAACACTGAAAGAAACGTTAATTAAGCTTGTGAAAGTGTGGGCTATAAAAGAGGCCCTCAAATGCCAAAATACATAAATTTTTCTAGTGTTTCTACAGCAAGCTTCGACGACAACGGCAGCAGCATGGCTAAGAGAGAGACCATCTCTGTGGTTCTACTTGACACGTGAGATGTACTTTGGCCCAAATCTCAATCTCCAACATGTGAACTTGTGATTATAAAATTTGATTTTGTAGATTCTAACACATTCGGACGAAAATTGACCATTTTTCTATCGTAATCGCTACCCAGTGTAAAATAATATATAAATATCATGCCTTTGCTAGCCAAATTTTTAATCAGAAATTTTGTACTTAGGTCTTGCCATCTTAGACTAAAGCATATTTAATTCTTTTTATGGCGCCCAGCATCAGTCTTTTTCTCTCAAGTATTTTCTTGTACTTTTGTAATAAAGAAGTTTAAATTTATGTTTTCCCTGTTTTGTGGGTTTTGATGAGTTATGTTTCTTGGCAATATAATCATAGCATTTAACACCACATATGTCATGTCATGTTACCAAAGAATGCATACCAATACAGTATATTACTTTAAGTTGTTTGTGGCAAATACTACAGTAAACTGCCAATTTACAGTGGAGCCACCAGTTCAGTCAAATATTAAATAGCTGCCGCCAGTCGCACGCCACCGCTATTACTAACTAGAGATGGGTCNCTCAGTCAAATATTAAATAGCTGCCGCCAGTCGCACGCCACCGCTATTACTAACTAGAGATGGGTCAAACATTCGAATTTTGAACCAAACCCGAACTTTAAGGTTATGTTTGGTTCGGTTCAAAATTGATTGCCATGTAAATGATTGGTTCTAGTTCGGTTCAAAAAATNCCAATACAGTATATTACTTTAAGTTGTTTGTGGCAAATACTACAGTAAACTGCCAATTTACAGTGGAGCCACCAGTTCAGTCAAATATTAAATAGCTGCCGCCAGTCGCACGCCACCGCTATTACTAACTAGAGATGGGTCAAACATTCGAATTTTGAACCAAACCCAAACTTTAAGGTTATGTTTGGTTCGGTTCAAAATTGATTGCCATGTAAATGATTGGTTCTAGTTCGGTTCAAAAAATTTACACGAGTTCGTGTTTGAATCAAAAAATTGCCCCAGAAACGATCATTAATAAGCTTTCAAACGAACTTACTTCACATCAAAGAAGTTTAAAAATAACAACGCACCACAATAAATTACTGAACGAGTCATATCCTTTTTCTTTTGTAGCAGTGATGACAACATTATATCTTGAACTCTATAGTGTGTAAAACTGGGTGCTTTCCTTCATTAACTTACTGCATTTAAATGATTGTACATAAAATAAGTTATTTGCTTAAGTCTTGAAAAAATGGCATTTTCAATTAATACCTTTTTTTGTGTTGCTAAATAGTGGTTTTCACATACTTCTAAAATGACTAGAAAGATACGTTTCTTAGTATTTTAATATATATGACCATAATTACATTCATAAAAACAAAAAATAATTTTGTACCTTTTTTCAATTTATAAAAAATTTGGCCATTACAGTTTGGAACTATTAGCGATGGAACTGTGCAGGTTTTTTTTGTGTGTGTGCATGCACGTGTGTGTGCATGTGTGTGTCTATATATATATATATATATATATATATATATATGATGTGTTTATTGTTTGTGTTACATGTTTAAACAATTAGACGTGAAATTATGAATGTGGTCATATATGTTTTTGTTATATGTATCCTTGAACAATTAGGGGTTGAGCTATGAAAGTTGTATGTATATATGTCGTTTTCACTTGCACCTGTAGCCAAGTCCCGAAAATCAGTAACAAAACTCTCGTTACTTGAGAAGGCGGTACTGCTAAAATGTACCACGGGACCACTGCAATTGATGTTAAGACCTTAATTTGCAGATATGCGTATGCGTGCACACCAATTACTATTTAGCATCCATAATACACTGCATCTGTTTTTTGTAATATACTGTAACAATTTAGGGCTGAACTGTGAAGGCAAATATGTGAGGATAAGGCATTTTTTTTAAAGTTTGATTGTAGTTGAGTTCGAGTTCGATGGTTCGGTTAGAGTTTGGTTCGTAGACAGTTTTGAAGGTTCGGTTCAAGTTTGCTTCGTGGACAATTTTTAAGGTTCGGTTCAAGTTTGGTTTGTCGACAGTTTTGAAGGTTCGGTTTTAAGTTCGGTTCAATAAAAATATTCTACGTCAACTTCTAGTTTGGTTCGGGGCCAAAATCTGAATTTGTCCCACCTCTATTAATAACACATGCAAATGCTGTTAATTACCTGGCTGCAGTCGAGAGATGCAGTACTGATTTATTTTAATATTAAAAGTGTTTGGGTACTACATTTACACACGTTTTTAACAGTGAATATATGTAAAACTTGGAAATATTAGGAATTCGGGGAAATTGTGAGACAACCCATTTTTATTCATAATAATATGTATTTCACTAATTAAACAGGTGTCTGCTCATCAAAAAGGCACAATCGTGTAAATTACAGTAGTTCGTACATGCACAGGATGTTTATAAATTAACCAAGGCCCCAAGTGTGGCTGGATGGCAAAATATCACAAAAACATAAATATTATTTGCCGCAAAAATTATTCCATTGCAAACAACGCATGATTTTAATTAATAAATCAATAAATAACATTTATTTTCGCTTGCTGAAGTAGGAGATAAACCAGGACAAAAAAAAATACAAAATGGTGAGCCGGCCTCAGAAAGGCTTGGCAATTCCAGGCCGAATCCAAATTATTAGCAAGCAGAATCACTTCACACGGAAATATGTTACGTTTAATTATTTATAGAGCTTGTGAAAAATTTAAAACACTGAGAATTCGTTAACATATTTGCATTTTACACATGAAAAACGAGTTATTTCATGGGTGCATGGTTTGCGAAGCGAGCCACGCTCACTGCCCAACAGATGACAGCAAGGTCACCTATTTTGCTGCTGTGTCGCAAAAGTATATCTATTACGTCATTTTAAAAGTAAACTTTTCATCTTGTGAGGGCTCAAAACCACTCTGGTTTAACATATACAGGCAGTCCTCTACTTTCGCGCATTCGACTTTCGTACAATTCGCGCGTTCGTACATTGGTTTCTTACACCATAAATTCGACTTTCGCGTGTGTGCTTCGTTCTTTCGTACATAACCAAAAAAAAATATTGCGCGCATGCCTCCACGAGAAACGTAAACATCATAGATATATGGATTGTTTATATTCTGTAGGTTTTGTCTTCGCAAATAATATTGCAGCAAAGTTGACTTATACTACGTAGAGACCTCTGGTGTGAATATACAGAACTATGTTTCCGATATAACTGAACAAATATGCAGTTGTATGTCTGATGTGTTACTACGCTATGGCGATACTACATATGAATGCCGTTTCTGTTTAAAAACAATAATAAAAACGGAAGTTCTAGTTTTCTTTAAGGTTAATTTTGTATCCATTTTTTTTTTTTTTTGGTTAATCTATTGGCGCACGTACATAATTATTACACTGGGCAATGAATAACAAACGTAAAACGAAAGTAATGAAGACTCAGTGTGTAAGAAACAAAGAAAACATGTTGTAAATAGTGTACAAACGAAATTAGACATTATCGCGCAATCGGAAAGTGGCAAATCACTTGCAGCTATAGGACGGTCTTTCAACCTGAGCCGATCCACTGTGCGTTCTATCGTAAAAAGTAAAGGAAATATAAGGGACTATGTTATAAATNGTAAAAAGTAAAGGAAATATAAGGGACTATGTTATAAATTCAGGAAATCTTTCTTCTAAAATAATTTCAAAACGGCGGGGTGCAGCAATGGAAGAGATGGAACTGTCTTTAAAAGTGTGGTTAGACGATAAACACCAGAAAAATATCCCTATCAGCCTTGCCATAATTCAATGCAAAGCTCTCAGTTTGTTTGAAGATTGGAAAAAACAGCTTGGTGAGTCAGCTGCTAATGCTCCAGAGTTTAAAGCGAGCAAAGGCTGGTTCGACAAGTTTAAGTCAAGGGCAGGACTGCACAACATAACATTTACAGGGGAATCTGCCAGTGCAGATACTGAAGCTGCCGAAAAATTTATAAAAACTTTTGAGAACATTGTTGACGAGGGAAATTACTCATCTCACCAAATTTTTAATGTTGATGAGACGGGCTTATTCTGGAAAAAAATGCCTTCAAGAACTTACCTGGCAAAAGAAGAGGCTGTTGCACCTGGACACAAGGCATCTAAAGACAGACTGACACTTCTAATTGGTGGTAATGCTGCAGGAGACTGTAAACTAAAACCTCTGTTAGTGTACCACTGTGAGAATCCCAGGGCTTTGAAAGGAAACCCCAAAGAAACACTGCCAGTCATATGGAAATGGAACTCAAAAGCTTGGGTTACTTCAGCATTATTTAAGGACTGGTATGTAAATAATTTTGTCCCTGAAGTGAAAAATTATTGTAAGCAAAAGAATTTGGCATTCAAGGCATTGTTATTGTTGGATAATGCACCCGGACATCCACAAGCATTGAGAGATTTATGTCCAGAGGTAAAGGTCATATTCTTGCCTCCAAACACCACAAGTTTAATCCAGCCAATGGATCAGACTGTTATTTCAACTTTCAAAAGATATTACATGAGGAGAATAATCGACAAAGCTGTCAAGGCAACAGATGGTGATGGAAGACCCACTCTAAAAGAATTCTGGAAAAACTACAATGTCCTTAATGCTGTCACCAATATTTCTCTCTCTTGGAAAGAAATAAAGTCATCTACAATGAGTGGTTGCTGGAATAAATTGTGTCCTTACCTGGTGCCAAATTTCAGAGGTTTTGAGGAGACCCCAGAAAGTGCAACAGAACAAATTGTTAAAGTTATGCATCAGCTGGATCTCGAGGTTACTTCTGAAGATGTTGATGATCTGATGGCCTCACATTCAGAGCCATTGACAAATGAAGATCTACTTGCTCTTCAAGAGACAAATTCATCAGCATCCACAGCTGCTCAAAATAATGGCTGTCCAGGACAACCAACAAAAACCCTTACAGGGAAAAAAATCAACGATGCTTTAAAAAACCTTGAACATTTTTTAAACATCATTGAAGAAAATGATCCAGATGAAGAGAGAAGTTCTCGAGTTCGTCAAGTTGTTGAAGCAGCTACAATGTGCTACAGACAATTGTATGAAAAGAAGAAGGGTGGCGTTCAACTGTCGCTAAATAACTTTTTCTGCAAAGCTGATAAGTTATCTACACCAGGTCCCAGTGATTGTTAAACCGGCTATGTACAATTCCAAAGAGAGCTGAATCTGTATGTACGTATGTATGTACCCACTGCAATTAGTCAAATGTTTGTGTGTGTAAAATGTGTCTTTTCGATTGTTTGAACTATTAGCTATATATTTAAACACTTTTAAATAACTTTGATGCATGATCTTGTTTCTTTGTGTGTAAATATATTGTTTTGAATATTTTTTTTTGTTTAGTTACGTTTTTTTTCCCATCTAGGAACGGAACCTCATTTATCACATTAAAATAAGGGTTCTACTTTCATACATTTCAACTTTCATACACAAATTTAGGAACACATTGTGTATGAAAGTAGAGGACTGCCTGTATTACGTAAAATGAATGTAGAAATATTTGAAAAATACTCTGCAATGGATGTGTGGCCTCTTCAATTATTATGAAACATGCACGTGGCGATGTTAGCAGCAAGCACTAACAACGGCCTATGAAAAGAGAAACTAAGTTGAACTATTGCTTACAGTGTTCCATTTAGTTGAAACACACACATTATACTAGAATTAAGTTTAATTTCTTACACTAATAACAGCTGTTTTGTAACGATATAAAATACTTAGACATTGTGTCTATGATCTTCTTCCTGCCCGCATATTTCTCCGGTGTCTGTTTAGCAAATGTAGGCTGTCAAAAATAGCCAACGCAAAATTTTCTTGCAGTCGTTCACGCATCAGCTGATACAGGATTTTGTGTATGTGGTGATGTTAATGTCATTTATGATGTTGCCATACACTGGCTGTAAAAAAACTGAATTCTTATATGACTATTAGGGATAGGTCGAATAAACAAAAATGTTGATTCCGGTTCCGGTGCCGATTCTACAATTTAAATATCGGTTCCAGTATTAGGTTATATGTATTTTGAATACTTTCCTTTTGCTTGCAACTTTATTAAACCAATGCAGGTAAAATTCATTAAATGTTTTATTTAACCGTTATATGGAAGAATTGAACAATAAAAAAGTGTGAAGATAAGTTTTAATGTATACAGATAAACTTGTTGTATTAAATTTATTTAAGGTTAGTAAATATGTAAAAAATTATTCTTTTTTTACATTAATGTGGTGATTGTGATATGTTTGGAAAACACTTTAATTAATTAACTCATGGCCCTCAAACCAAAACATTGTGGCGTGCTCTATGATAAAAGGTAACCTACAAAAGTTCGTTAAAAGAAGGTCAACAGCTGTGGTGGGCAGCAGGATTCATCTTTTTTTTNTTTTTTTGTGTCTTTTACACAGTGACTCCCTGGATTTTTTTTCCATGCTGGAATGTGACACCTCGAAAAAAAACGTCTCTTCTTCCTCTCTGGAGGAATGTATGGATCGGCTAGCAGTGTTGTTTACATCTAGCAGTGTCATTTATGGAGGATGGCTGAGATAAAGACAAAGAAAGAGAAAGAGAGAAGGGAGAGGAGTGTTGATGTAAGAGCAAGAGATGAGATAACAGTCTATTCCCATACACTTCCCTCCAAACATCACCTAACAGTTTACAACTATGACTCCTTAATTGTTTTTCCGTGTAAAGCACGCACCCCAGAAATTTTTTCCTTTATGATGGGAAAAAAGGGCGCGCTATACATGAGTAAATACCATAGTTATTTTTGTAACAACAGAGTTTTGCCATTGCTGCGTAGAACCAAGAACAGAGTAATTGTTGTTAACCTAAAACCAGTTCCGAGTCAAACCTTAAGAACCCGTATAAATTGGAACCGAAGAACCGAACCGACCCATCCCTAATGACTATATAATTTGTTTACATAATCTACTTATAGGCCTAGAGTAAACATTTCCCGCCTTCCTCCCTATTGCTTTAACCATGAATATTGGTTATCCCTGAACCGCTAGCCAGTCATCACCCCCGGAAAATCGGGAGTTTATTGTATTTTGCAGTCTTCTTTTAGTATATATTTTGTGGTTCTGCCTTACATTTTAAATGTTAATCATTGAAAGAAAATGTGATGATGTAAAGACATTTCTGTAATATTACTTACTTTTTTTTTTGTTGAATTTACTAATAGGGTGTGTTTATTAAAGAAGAGAACAAAAAATAATGGAGACAAGGGAATTTTTTTAATAATTTGTAATATTTCCTTTGGTTTACTCTTTCTTGCGTTTTATAGCTTTTACGTTGTCCTCTTGAAAAGTGTAAAAAAAAAAAAGGGGGGGGGGTTTAACTGTACACACTATCACAGTTAATTGTTATTGTGTGCCATGTTTACTCCCTCTGGAAAAAAAAAAAAAAAAAAATAGCATGCAAACTATGAATTCAGATTAATAGAAACTAGTCCTTTAAAAATATTTGGTTTTTAATTACGCAGGAGTAATTGAAAAGTTTACGCAATAGAGCAATGAAGGGCATTTAGCCCCACAGTTTCCACCAGTTTTTCATGTTCACAATAGCTTTACCTAAACATCATAACAATGAAACATTTGTAATTTATCTAAATTTACACTATGACACGGCCCCAGCCCCCGCCCTTTTTCCTGTGTTCGGGCATCCCATGCAGGTAGGAATACCATTCCGAATAGAAAAGAAGGGCACGTTCACTCTGAAAAGGAAGGCATTTCATGGAGAGAAAAAAAAGTGAACACATTTCATTGGACCCTAAAATTACTTTAACTGGAGAAACGCACATTACAATTATTTTGCATATAGCTTAATCTTAATAATATTGGGGAAAAAATAGTTAAATTAAGATGATAGTATTTCAAACAAATAATTACAAAATTAAAATAATTTTAAAAAATGTTCCCATTACCAGTTAACATGAAATGTGATGGCAAAGTGCCACTAAAATAAATTTGTACGCTTAAAATTGTTTTACACAAAAATATTTTAATACACACATTGCCAAAAAGTGAATGTTGACAACACAGCTATAACAAATTTTGTTGCACAAAAACAAATACCACCAAAATAATTCTTAGAAAAACATTACTTTTTACCAAGTCATATCTTTTATCACCATGAAAAATTCAGCTGGACGCAAAAATAAATGAAAAGGAGGAAGGACATGTCATATTGCCAATGTTTGGCAACCCAACAAGCCAGTGCACACTCAGTTGCAGTAACATGTTTCTCACCTGTTGTTATCTGGCTGGTAGGGAAAGCGAGGCCGAGGCCCGTGCATCGCTCCTTGGAAGTTTGGTGGGAATCCACCAGGGAAACTACCTCTGTACACCTGCCACAAAAATTCAAAGTCTGTTAGTTAAAAAAAAAGTTTTCTTACTATTACTAATATTTTATGGGCAATACCAATGAACAGATGCTTCAATCTAATAAAACATATAGTGACACCTACAAATGAATATGACATAAATTATTGCTATAGCTAATTATGGTTATAACCAAAAATTGCTGTGAAGCTTCTTTTCATGCAGAGTTATACCCTCACTTCCTGGGGACTAATTCTGAACAAACTTCGTTGACCAACAATATAGCATTACTCATCACATATGTATGCTCATCAAATTTTTATGACGTCAAACTTCCTTCGGTTGAATTTATACTACATTCACGACAAACAGTGGCAGACACGAGAGTTAAAATATGCCAAATGCCATTTATATTCCTATAAGAAAAAATTTTGGGGTCTGAAAAATTTATTTTTACACTAAATGATCTTTAACGTCAGTCTGAATAAATTAACACACTTCTAATAGCTCAAAATAGTAATAATTAGATAATAAATATAACTTAAAAAAGTTATGTGACGTCATGGCAGTGTTGTATACAGAATACATTTTATTTTCCACTGGCGCCCGCAACTGTCATTCAGCTAAATAAAATAGCACGCAGTTACAGATGTGCGTTCGCTCATGAATTTAATATCACGACTTCATAGTGTATGTCTTTTATATGGTTATTAGTAAATTATGTATGTAATAATGCTAAATTATTTAAATAGTTAACCCTTACTGGGTGTCGTTCAAATATAATTTTCCTTATATTAGCAATTATCACACACTGAAATTAACACCTTTTTTAGGAGATACATAGTGAGTTAAATATTTTGGATGCACAAAAACAGTGTTTACTCCGGTCTGCATACAGGCTTGAACCATTTTTACACGTAGTATGTAAATCCCAATTTCCAAAAGAAAAGCATACGTGGTGATACAAAACGTAATGAAAATACTTACAAAACTTGTATGCACAATAATAACATTAATTTAAAATTTTTATTCGTACAGTCAATTTGGTTCAGAAAATGTTTGAAGTGGTAACACAAACAATATGTGCATCTTAACAAATTACCTTGAACGTAACTGCTTAATGTGAAAAAGTGATGCTAAGTATTGTTGCGAAATCAATAAAATAAAATTTTATGCATTTCTACACTTTCAACACTTACACTACTCTCCTTAAATAATAACTAAGAAAGTGTCTCGCATTTGCATGTTTAACAAATTAAAAACACAAACTAATAAACAAATAAAACGACTTGCAAAACATAAAACAAAAATAAATGTTACAGAATTTTGTTGTGGCCGCAGTAAAGATATAAAACGTTAGGAATACACATAAATTTTTTATTTCTTTCTATTTTCATAGACACGCGACAGTTCACGTTCCTTTGTGGTTGACAGGCAATTTCCGGATCTCGCCGCCAGTTACCATCACTATGTTTTGCAGAGAAGGTGAATGTAACGTATGGGAAGAGCAAAGAAACAAATGACAGTCGTAATCGCACTGAACACAATGACATCAATAAGCGATGCTCGCTAGAATATTGTTGGCCAACTAACTGTACTGTTACTCTTCAATCAAACATTGCAATGTGAACTGTTCGGAAATCAGCCTCCTAGGCACACTGTTATACATTTACTTCCTTGGCACCTTGCAATTTCTGAATAACATAGAAGGCATGGAAGCTCAGAAGTTGAGAGTGAAATACAATGTAGCATGTCTTCCAGTGGCATTTTCTACACAACCATTGTTCAAGTAAAGATTATTAGAATTACAACAGCAGATAATCACAGACAAAACTAGAAAAAACATTGTTTGCTATGCATGATACAGCTTCTAAATCCAATCTTGCAGGTTAATTATAGGCACTTTTCCTTCTGAGAACAGCAACAGCCTTTATTTAAAATCATTTAAATGTAAACATTGTCAAAGACAGAAAGGCTACAGAAGAGTCATCCTCCCTTTTTTGTATATGCCTCCCACCGAGCTCTTTGTCCATCTCTTTTTATTTTTTTTTTCCTTTGCTACCTCCCCTGTTAACTGCTCGAGTGAGCCAATATTTTCCTCACCCCTCACCATTACATTTCACTGAATCCAGCTCCACCTGGCAAACAGGACATTAACCAAGTTCAAAATAGGGGGGTAGGGAAGGAAGGTATTGCCCATTTCTTGCGAGGTAATTTTGTCACCCGAAAAGTAGCGCAGCCACAATGTACCTTTCTGCCACAGCTATTTTATCAGTGAAGAAAACAACAGTTATCAGGAAATGTTTGGAGTTCAATGCACACTTGCATTTCCCTCGTATTTCATGTCATGGCAGGCACTGAAATACTGATGTGAACTAAATTCTGTACTGTATTCAATGTAAGATGTTATAGCAAGGTTGGAATTCCAACCGGTTTTATTTTTGTAATGCCCAAGTAAGTTTGCTGGGGATCTGTTTATTTTATTTACAGGATAGAAAGACATGAATNGAGAGATTTAGTCTATTTCGTGAAAGAGCGTTGTTTTGCAGTTCTTCGTATGAGAGTGTAATTTGAATTGCATATTGTTTTGATGAAGCAAAGAAAAATTTGGCATGTATGAAAATAGCATTAATATTATTATAACTTATTTTACTTCAAGGAAAGAACAAAACGTGATACACATGTCGCTGTTCATACTGATACTTTGACCGAAGTTTACCTTAGACTCTGATTTGCAACACAGTATAGACCTTGTTGACCGTGTTAAGAACGAATATGTGGATACTTTTAAGAATTGCAATAAATAGCCCAAATGCTGCAATTATTCCCGATACCACCTACCGCCATGACTGATGACGAACAACTGAAAGCATAGGGCTGCCAACTCTTGTAGGCAGCTAACAGTTTAATTAGGGTAGCCTACTGCTGACTTGATGGTGCCACTGTCGTCCGCAGAATGGAAAGTTTAAAATCAATCAGTCCAAGTCCCAAGATTACTCTTGCACAAAATTGCACAAAAATCTCCACTATTTACACATCTCAACATCCCATCCAACTCTTGTTATCTTTCAAAATTCACACAGTAGTGGGGTAAGTTTCACTGTTGGACGTTTGAATGTTCTGGTGGCAGTGTGCGTGGCCATCCTGGTCCCTCCATCACTTCCAGGGTGGAGTTCCATGATGCGTCCCAGTCCCAGTCGCCATTACTGAGGGGAAAGTCTATCTTTCTTCACCAAAACTAGCAGGTTAACAGTGAGACTTGCACTTTGATTTACACATTTCTGATGCTGATGCAACATATGTAATCTCTGTGCCATTAACACTAAGTCATGTTGCATGCATGTAATAAGTTGCCAACATTGTAAACGGTTCAGTTGAACCTCACATCTGGTTCAAGCATGGAGACTAACATCTCAGAAGTCAGAAAGTGGTCTGGAGTGCATGGCCAAAGTCATTGGAACATAAAACACATAGGAGTAGGGGGTTCACTACCGAAACAAGTGTCAAATTGATAAAAGCCAATACATGTAGACACAAAAAATTAACTTAAGAACACACACAATAATTCACCACTAAGTTATGAAAATGAGAATACCAAATCCTATAACAAAAATAAATATATCTTGTTCAGAACAGTGTCAATTTACATGCTAGCACCAAAGTATCTGGCAAGCATTAGCTCAATGTTGTTTGGTTTAAGACCCGTCAGCAAATCAGTTAAAATGTGTCCATATGCAGAGAACGTTCACTCGCTGTCTGCATTTGATGTGGGAATTCACAGCATGGACACAGACTGTGACACAAAAGTAGAATGTTGCTCACGTAGACCATGCAAAACATGAGGACATCAGTAGTTTGCCCTTATTTCAAAATTCTTGAAACTTGCTGCTGAAAAGCAAGATAGTCTTGCAGGAATTCTGTCTGCATGAGTGTATTCAGCAAAGGGAGGCTTCCTACAGACACAAACAATTTTTCATCAACGATGTTGTTTGTTACATTTTTGATTTGACACCAAACAATTGGTCAGTGGTTGCAAAATTAACAAAACGTCACAGAAATAGGAATTCTGACACATCAAACCAGTGACACTTCAAACCCACATTTTTTAGGTCTCCCTTCATTGCACACTGCTTAACCTGTGTTGGCAGTTAAGCAATAGCAGNCTGATGCAACATATGTAATCTCTGTGCCATTAACACTAAGTCATGTTGCATGCATGTAATAAGTTGCCAACATTGCAAACGGTTCAGTTGAACCTCACATCTGGTTCAAGCATGGAGACTAACATCTCAGAAGTCAGAAAGTGGTCTGGAGTGCATGGCCAAAGTCATTGGAACATAAAACACATAGGAGTAGGGAGTTCACTACCGAAACAAGTGTCAAATTGATAAAAGCCAATGCATGTAGACACAAAAAATTAACTTAAGAACACACACAATAATTCACCACTAAGTTATGAAAATGAGAATACCAAATCCTATAACAAAAATAAATATATCTTGTTCAGAACAGTGTCAATTTACATGCTAGCACCAAAGTATCTGGCAAGCATTAGCTCAATGTTGTTTGGTTTAAGACCCGTCAGCAAATCAGTTAAAATGTGTCCATATGCAGAGAACGTTCACTCGCTGTCTGCATTTGATGTGGGAATTCACAGCATGGACACAGACTGTGACACAAAAGTAGAATGTTGCTCACGTAGACCATGCAAAACATGAGGACATCAGTAGTTTGCCCTTATTTCAAAATTCTTGAAACTTGCTGCTGAAAAGCAAGATAGTCTTGCAGGAATTCTGTCTGCATGAGTGTATTCAGCAAAGGGAGGCTTCCTACAGACACAAACAATTTTTCATCAACAATGTTGTTTGTTACATTTTTGATTTGACAACAAACAATTGGTCAGTGGTTGCAAAAAATTGTTTTGCAGTGTCTTTATCCTTAAGACTGTGTAGTTTGGAGTGGCACTTCAAACCCACATTTTTTAGGTCTCCCTTCATTGCACACTGCTTAACCTGTGTTGGCAGTTAAGCAATAGCAGNCACTTCAAACCCACATTTTTTAGGTCTCCCTTCATTGCACACTGCTTAACCTGTGTTGGCAGTTAAGCAATAGCAGCAGAGGTTTTTTTCTCTGAATATGCCTCTGCTAACTAACAAAAATGTGTTCTCTAGCTCTGATAATGAGTATAATTTATGACATAGGATGTACTGTGAGTCCTCAAGTTCCACAATGTTCTCAATAAGTGCAAAGTTCTACTAAAAACAGTGAATAGCACTTCACAGTGTCACAATTGGTGATACTTAAGTTGCTGAAATAGCTTCTGTTTGCTGAAAGAACTCAATCATATCTTCAAGACATTCTGCAATGTACTCAACAGAATGAAACCAGGAGTTCCACCTGGTCATCACTGGTACTGGGAAGAGGGTGGCTTTNCAACAGAATGAAACCAGGAGTTCCACCTGGTCATCACTGGTACTGGGAAGAGGGTGGCTTTCTTTTCCCCACCAGAATACTTTTCCTTCAAGAAAGATTCACATCTGTTTTTTTTTTCTTACGAGCATTGAGAAATGCTTGTTTGGCATTTTGAACACTTGAATTCAACTGTGGCAGCGAAACTCTCCTAATTTCATGCTGTGCTACCACAGACAAAATTGCTCGTGAACACTCAATGTCATTAGCATTCTCCAGTTCTTTTATACCCCCTACAAACACACGTTCACCAATGTCTGAAAGAAAACTTATCAAAACAACAAATACGCAGCACCCCATTCTGTTTCTGGTTTAATCACACATGATGCAAACTTNGAAAGAAAACTTATCAAAACAACAAATACGCAGCACCCCATTCTGTTTCTGGTTTAATCACACATGATGCAAACTTTCTTTTTTTTAAAGTCTCCTTTAATTGAATGAAATGATCCTCTCCAATTTTCGGAACATAATTTTCCCTCACAACCTGGGCTGTTACAATATCTCCCGAACCTGAAATAAAAGTGAGAAATTGGGTAGATCTACTTCTTTGTTTATTTTTAAAACTTATTAATTCCATCTAATTAACACAAGCTTGTAAGGAAAATTCAGACAAATTGCTGAAATTTTCTGGTTTATATTTGTAATCAATGTTTTATAGCAATAGAAAAAGGAACCTAAAAATTTGACATGTAGGCTTACATTGGAAATGCGATTTCAAAGCACTAAATAAAAATTATCTGTTTATGACATTTACGATATGTTGATTTTATGGTAACCTATGAAGATGGATATTTTTTTCATAAATTGGGAAGACGTCCGTACATCACTGTGCCAAAATATTAACAAAAAATAGAGATAGAAGAAAACCCTGCATTTACATAATTACCTAGTACATACATATTTTCGAAGCCAATTTTTCAAGGACTTGTCTGCAATTTCAATAGGTATGTTGGCTGCGAGCAACATTTTTGTGAAATCTATTAAAAACTCTTGTTTAATTTGTTTTGTTGTCAGACTTCTATCAATTGCGCTAACAATGCTCAGTTGTTTTGGGGTGCTATTGTTTTTAGGTAGAATTCTTTTTTTTGTTTGTGTGAATCACCTTGTACATGTTTTTTGCATGTGTCTACGTTACCATTCAACACGGCTGTCACAGTATTTACACATCATAGTTTTGCTTCGTTTATCAAATATGAAGAAACCATCACTTTTAAATTCCCATTCCCCTTAATGCAAGGAAAGAATTTTTGGCGTATTAAACAATGTCTCAGTATTAAAATACGTTAACACACGTAACAGAGAACCCACGCAAAAACAAATATACCAAATAAATAGTGTTGTCAACTTACATGTGTAATCTAAACTACGCAAAGAATTAAAAAGCACCAGGAACTATTATTTTTTTAACATACGAAATAGTAATGATTTCAACCAATGATGTCAAATTCAATTCCTCGATTCCCTTGATTCTTGAAGAATCGTGGAATCGAGAATCGGACGACCAAGAATCGAAGCATTAAAAACTAGAGCTGGGCGGGATCCCAACTTTTCGGGAAAAATTCGGGAAATATATTTTTTGAAAAGGTTGGGCGGGAAATAATTTTCCCGTAAATTTTTCGGGATTAAAATTATTTAAGCTATTTTGCTGTTATGTATGTGTTCTATAACACACATGTAAGAGAGGGCCTACATGGCCCTAATCTTGCCAGCATAAGTAAGTAATAAATAAATGCAAGCCAACTTACCTATCAGTATTAATGGTTTCATATAAATATAATGCATACAAAGTTTGCCACCAGCCATCGTAAGTAAACAAACTTCTGTGTGCCATCCTAAAATAAATAACTGCTCATCCCTCTAAATGGTATTTCCATTTCGCTAATGGTATTTTATCTGCCGTCCGTCGCTTTAAAAGTGAAACACTTGTTATAGACTCGTGAAGTAGGCCCTGTATATTTTTAAAACAAAAGTATTTTTTATTGATATAATGGCGCTCAGTTGTACGTGAATAAACATTTTCCTCTGCACGTATTTTAGCAGCTGAATTAATGAACACTGCTCACAAGCATTAAGAAAGTAACGCTTGGAATCTTAAACCCGTATTGTTTTAAGAATCAAGATGGCTATGAAACGAGTCCTACTTTTCACGCACTCTTATTAACTTTGTTTAATTTTGCGAACTTCTTATAAACGTCACCAAATAATTCCATTGCGGGCCGAAAGGCATATCCAACGCATACACGTGAAATGGCATTTGAATTGGTGTGAATGCAATTGCATTCCCACGTAAGTTCATAACAATCGGAATTATCGTGCATTTCTACGGCCATGTGATTCTTGTTCTTGTAGGTTATACGGCCGTGGAACAGTTGCCGAACGCGACTCATCTTCTTCATCTAAGGTGGTATTTTATTGGCCAGCACTTCACGTGACGTATAATGTCGCCCAATGATAGTCGTTGTTAGGAACAGTGCTGCTCGTGTTTTTTATTTTGTTAATCACCCNATTTTGCTAATCACCCATACGTGTTATTTATTACATGATGTAACACATTTAAATTTTTATTCAGAGATAATTTTTTATCAATAAACTTGAGTTTTGAATGAACGTTTAAATATTGTGTGTGATTTGTAGTGCGGTAACCTATACCTATGACACGTTAATTTGTTACTGAACATTATTATTAAGTTTGTTTTTAATGTTTTATTTACTCACTCTACAGTTTGTTTACGTAGTTCGTTAGAAGCAATATGGATATAACAAATAGTGGTTGCATAATTTGACATAATACCTTAATATTTAAGTTTTTATTTGTACATTTCGTTAATTTTCTAGCATATTGAAAAATTCCCGATCCCGTCCTGTTTCCTGCGGGAAATTATATTTCCCGCCCGAAATTTTCCAGAGTTCAAATTACCTTTCCCGCCCAGCTCTATTAAAAACCAATTACTACAAACAGAAAACCTATCACCTCTCCAAAACGGTTTAAAATTACTTGATTTATGCCAATAATTGAATCACTCTTGGAAAATTATTTTGTGCATGACAAAATTAGATGCGGAAATAATCTGAAAATAAAACGATGCTGGCTGTGTTCGAATTCACCATTTAATATATTAGTATTTAGGAGCTTCAGTTCGGTCGCCGTCGACAATCACTTATTTAAAGATGGTCGTGATTTGTTAGTTTAGTATTTTAGCAAGTGTTGTTACATATAAAAAATTAAATAAATACTAACGTACCAAGTGCGTCTTCTTTTTGTCGACTAATTCAGGTCGCATGACCTTTCAGTAAACTAAAAGTGCTAATTCGAACACGACCTCACTTTTTGCGTGACCTATACTTTACATGCTCGAATAAAAAAGTGCTTAAAAACCTACCACATAGCAGATGATTGTAACGTTTCTACAGCAAAGGATTTATATTAAGAGCATTAGCACTTTATTAATTTGAACTCAAAAGAAAATAACTTTTTATTCCACTCGTGGAATATTCACATTTGCACTGTGCCTTCTTGTGGCTTTGATATGACGTTTCTTCGTTCACGTCATAAATTACGTGTGCACACGTCACTGTTTACGTTATGACTTGGTAAGGAACGAGAAGAAATTATATTTGTACCGTTATAATATTTCTGAGGAGTGTTATGGTAAAAGGAAACTACGTTTCCAGACATCTTACGGCTTTGGAACGACCGTCTGGCGTCTGCCATGATTGTTTACTAGCCTACTAGCACGTTGGCTTAATGACGGCAGCGCTGATAGTATAGAAGCAAACAAACCATGCCATTCAAAAATCAAAACGCATGCGTTTGTACCATCTTTGGCAAGCTGGAGCATGTGAGCCAAGCAAGGGATGTGCTCATAATCTGACATGGTAATAGCGAACACAATGTTTCGACAATTATCTGTGACAACTGCTGTAACTTTGTTCTGACAAATTTCAATTTTGTATGGTTTTTATACGGAAATCCAAAATGTTTTAGGCAGAAAGAGACACTTCTGGGAAGGATACAACTTCTAAACACATGTGGTTTAATGTGTAATCTGCATTAACAAAATGAGCAAATTTACTGAAATAGTCCATTCACAGATGAAGACCACATGTCAGTGGTAACAGATACCTTTCAGCTTCTCAAAGAATTCTAACCACTTTTTCTTTTGTTGTAACATACAATTCTGGTATTACTTTACCTGAAAAATAGTTCCGGGAACCTTTTGCTTCTACAATACTAAATGGTCTGTTGTCCAAGCAAATCAAACAGCCAATTTTTTTGTAATGGCTTTGCTGCAAGGGTCAACCTATTTGAATTGTTGTTTGCTATTTATAAATTCAAACAAAATTGGCTGAACTAATTTGTTAAGGCATTTCTGAACAGCACTTCCAGAAGGGAGGTTGAAGTTAGCAGTGGAACTTGATGGAGTAACTGCATCACTTTTGGTTTGAAAGTTAGGCTCATCAACAAGGTATGTCAACAGTAAACCCTCTGCCCAAGGCCCGAACAAGCAGTTTCAGCAAACAAACAAGATTCACAACAAATGTAGAAAGGAAGACATTTCTACAGGTTGATCTACAGTTCCTCCTCTTCAGACAGTGAACCTGAGTCACAGAATTCAACTTCTAAGAAAGAGGAACTGAAAACAGGGAAATATTTTTTGGTGAAGTTTGAAGGACTTCGTAAAATCGTATATCGTTATATGGCAGTATGTCAAGAGTGAGATTGAAGATAATAGTGAAATTAAAATTTGGGTGTGTTATAAAGTTTGGTGAAAGTGGGTTACGCTTTAGGACTAATGATGCAGATATATTGTGTGTTAATAATTATCAGGTTTTGTGTATTTTGTTGACCCCTAAATTAGTCATGCAAGGAAACAGTTTTGTACAAGTTTCTCACTATTGTTGATGTAAATGGCATGTAAATGACATGGACATAAATGTAACCTGAGTTATAATATTAATGTTACCCGTTACCATTTTATAAAAATACAAAAAAAAAAAAAAGGAGTTTTATGGCATTAATACTATTATATGTGATGTTATTTAGTGTAAATGTTCAGCTATCACCAGTAATAATTTCACATTATTCTGAGTAAAATAATAATAGGAATATAAAATAATGTGCACCGTCACATATGACCTGTCCGTTAGATGTAATCTGAGTTACCAGAAAGAATTCATTTATAATAATGTTCAATATTTTTGCAGGTTTCTTTTTACTGCAAAATAAGAAGTGATTATTATAATATCATAGGAGTAATAAAAAGTTAACATTAATATTAGTTTTCATGTTGAAATACCCAAAAATTACCCCAAAAAAATGTGTTGCATGTAACCTGAGTCACTGTGGAATGACCCTCCAGCAGTCTGCCTTTTTTTATCTACCTTGTTGATCCCTTAATCTATTAATTTTTTACCCCAACTTGATGTTTAAGGGAAAAACAAAAGAATGAGATGCACATAAGTTTGTCAAAAATTTGAGGTTGACTGTTACTAAGGCTGTATTCAATGTCTTAAGGCTATGAATGATGGAGGGAAATGCATGCCCCTAGTGGCACATCTGCGAATATGTGTGTTTTTCAATTAAATGCATTTTTAGTGAATTCCATGCAGATATTTACTCACAAATGGGGGTATGAGGCCCCTGAACTGATGCTGTGCTGCTGCCCCTCCATGTGGCATGTGTGCGAGTGCTGGCGGCATTGTGTTTTGAGCAGGGCCTCCCGGGACCATGGCCACTCCCGGAGCAGCACATGGGACCAAACTGTTCCGAACGCCAGCAGGATCGCTCCCTACAACAATTGAGTACCATCACCCAAGTGTTATGCATTTAAGAATAAAAACAGAGGTTGAAGTACTCATGTGGCAGCCACAATGTAAACTAGGACACCACTACAGGACATGCTCACCTGGAGGGAGATGTGGTGCGAGGGGGCCCGGACCCTGGACCAGAGCGACTGGTGGAGGGTTTCCAGCAGGGGGAACGGCATTGCGCCCGCCACCCTGTATCCAGCTTCCCTCCGTCTGGGGCCGTAAGCTGGGGCCTGGCCCGTACTGAGAATCTGATCCACCTTTCGGCCCAGCAGCAGGAACCTGCCCATCTCCACTTGACAACTTGGGGAATTCTTGCTGGAACTGTGGTGACTGGTGAGCCAGGAAACTGGGAGGATGGACTGCCTCTCCCGTGCCAGCCATGATACTGCTCCACGATTTGTCCGCCACACATGTCTGTCCGGGAGCCGCTGGTACCGGTGGTTGTATCTGAAATTGCAACACAGATTAGACATAACAGTGCAGTCCATATATATCATGATCAGAAACAACCACGTGCAATGTACTGATACCTGAGGGGCCATTACTGGTCCTGGGGCCTGTGCTGGCGAGGCTGACACTACAGGAGTGCTGATGGGAATGACATTCTGTGCAGGCTGCTGTGTTTGTGCTGTCGGAACTGCAGTCTGTGCGACTGATACTGCAGGCTGTGCAGATTGGGAAGAAGTGGGTGGTTGGCCCGTGCCCTCTCCAGGCTTGCTTCCCCATCCTGTTCCTCCACTTGGAACTAAGCTGATAGCAGGGTCGTTACCACTGTGTTCCGACTTCAAGCTAGGGAGGTTGGCTGGCGGCCGACGTGTTGAGGGCACTTTGCCAAGACTTTGCATGCCATGTTTGCGTAGTAGTGTATGTTTCAGCTGTTGTGGTTCCAAAGACTCTCCCTACAACATAAAAAATGCACAAAGTGTGTACGAATTTCAAAAAAAAGAGGTGGTGAGCAGATCAAACCTAACACTCTTCTTGAAGTGTTACAAATAGTATATTATGCCAAACACAATTAACCTAATCAATGCCAACAGTTTATCCAAACATACTCCACTAGATGAACAGACCAAATCCACTATGCGTACAACAAACAAATACAATAACCTGAATGGTTGATGCAATTAAAGCATCTGATTTATGTTCTTAAAAATCACAACACTATGATTAACAAACATTTTCAACAAGGACCATTTTAAAACTTTGGGTTATATTTGTAGGCTCCCTGCCACCCCCTTGAAATCAATCCAAAATTCTTGTAATCTTCATGAAATCCTGAAATTACTGTATGGTTGGAAACTGCCAAATATTAAGAACAAAAAGTATTTCATGAATGCGACCTTTTGTTTTCATTACCCAAGTAGAAAAATTCACCTGAGAAAAGAAAAGCTACAATGTGACAATCTGATTTCATCATCATTCTGACAAAAACTGCTCTATACAACAAACAAGTAATTAAAATTGCCTCAATGATTCCATTACCTTGCAAGCAATACTAGTGAAATCAATTTTGTTAAACTCCAAGATTCCCACACAATTCATGTAGTTCAGAGATATGCAGTATGATTTTTCTGCTGTCAAAACACATTCAGAAAAAATTTTACAACAAAATTCCCAAGGCTTATTTTACGTATTTATTTTTCTCTTTCTAAGGAAGAAAAAAAACATGTGTGTATCTATACATCCCTATATTTCTCTCTATACCTCAGTCTATTTCTTTATATCTGTCTCAACACTCTACATCTTTACCTCTCTATATATCTTAATCTCTCTCTGCACTGTGTGCACCATCCTTAAAGTGACACAATACACTCAGCAGCCTACTTCCCCCTCCTGCATGCTGCTGCAACAAGAGCAGTTAGAATAATAATAGGGCATCAATAGTTGACTCTCGAGAAATTTATTTATTCTCCCTCGCTAGACTAACACATTAAGAAAAAATTCCCCATTAACAGACAATTTGTTACTTTGTTCAGATGCTAGCCACGCTAGCTACTAACTGCTGTGCCATACCATTTTGGGCACAGATTTTTGCGTATTTTCTGTTCACTTTTGCCTCTTGGCAAAATCTTCCCTTATTCAGATATAAGACAACGTTTTATTCCAAATTATTACTTATGAAAAGTTAAAGATGGTCTTATTTTCGTATACTAAGACATTTTGATGTCAATTACTTTTTTCCTTGAGTAAGCAGCAAGTCATGGTCAATAGTTTTTGACTAGACAAAACATAACAGTACAACTCAATTTGTGCATTTAAGTTGGTTGAGTTGAGAGATTTTGATGGCTCTAAACAATGAGGTCTTGAGAGCAGAAGAGGGTGAAATGAGGTGAGAATGGAGCAGCACCAGAATGCAAGGGCGAGAGAAATGAGAGTTCCCCAAAAAAACCTGCCAACCAGCGGCATCGTCCAGCAAAGTTCCCACTCGCGAAAATCCACAGTGACCCAGACTGGTATTGAACGCGGTTCCCCTTGGTAGGAGACAAGAAGTCTAACTGCTCAGCCACTGTTGCCTCCATTAAGTTAGTGTTTTTGGAATTACTATAAAAGAGTTAAGATAACTCTGTTAAATTATGAAACCAACTTGTGTAGAAATAACTTTTCCTGTACAGCAAGGCAAAACTTTGGTAGGAGGGGGCAGGGACAGGATGGTCTTTAAGGTCACCCTATATTGCAAACTAAATGTAATAATATTTTCATTATTTTTAGCAATGTTTGTCTGTGTTGACTCATTTTATCCATTTTTGTGTGCATAACAAAAATTACTCAAACCTTCCCAATGCGCCACGATCCATTGACTAACCCCAAAATTTTGTTTGTGGCTTTTAATCAATGTACTACTATGGTTATGAAAACATCTGGTTCACGTTGTTGGCTAGGATTTATGTGAGACATACAAAAATCTACTAAAGGAGTTGCAAAAATTATGGTTACTAGCTGTCTGACCAAAGAACACATGCTTCTTTCTAATAATGTTTTTGCATTTGGCATACAAAACTTGTTATAGCTGTAAACAAAATTCACTTGGTCAATAATGTATAATAATGTCTGTGTATATTCTTTAATAATTCCCGTAAATTAGATTGTTAAGATTTTGTTTGAATTTCTTATTCAGATTCATTATTCATTCTGCAGTTAATGTGTAAATGTTTCATTGAATAGAACTATGAGCAAAAGTTTATTCTCCTGATACTCACATTTCATAATTTATGTTAACAGATAATGGGAACACTATACCATGTTATTAATTAAAATTTTGAAAATTGTTTGCTAGAAATGCTAACAATTTGATTAAACAATTATTTTTCAATTATATGCGAAAAAACCTATGAAAACTTTTCCAGTACATATAATTTGTGACACTACAGAAATTGTGTTGTTTTTTTTAATGAAATGTGCTTTTCCAGAGTAAATTATTTTTTTTATTTTGTCCCGAATGTTTGGTAACGCTACCAACAATTATCATTCTGATGTACCACAATGCTTCATAATTAGGTTTCTTTTGAGGAAAGTAATAAAACTCTTTAAAACATTGAAGATGCAAGGAATTTGTTTTATACTGTATTAATCATCAAAGAGCATTAAAAATAGGCCTACAAGAATTTGACGTTACCAGTTAAAGCAAATAACTTCACTCAAATAAAAGGGACCAAATCAAAAATGGTGAATTTTTTATGAAGTTTTATCAACCTCTGACAGGAAACATTTACTGCCTGGAAACTTTTACTGTAAAGAAGGGAAAATGTCAAATATACTCAAACCTCGTTTGTACGGCATCTAGTTCACACAAACACCTCACAAGGACAAATTTTCCGGATTTTTATTGCTTTAATAATTGGTTAGAAAAATAAATATAAAAAATATTATATTTAAATTTTAAATAAAAATTAGTTCGGATAAGATTAAAACTGCAAATATGCGTAAAGGGAGAGTTTTTGTTGCCTAAATCTTTTTACACAATAATTTCTACAGCTGCAAAATTTTCTGGTATAATTATATTATTCTCTTAAAATAGCTTATTATATCTTTAGGCTATTCACTACAATCAAATCCTTCTAAATTTATTATATAATTTTGAGTGAATGGGTGAGTGTGAGAGTGGGATTGTGAGGTCACGACATTGGGGTTATTAACACCCACAGAAAAGTTGAATCAAACACATTAAAAACTACACAAGAGGCAAAAATGACCGTCGAAAAACAAACAAGAAACATACTCTGGAAGAGCAACAACACAAGAACCATACAACAGTGTGTGCAAGAACAAAAACCAATCAAAACATATTAAAAAGACTAGTTGCATGTAAAAAAGAGAGTACGCCGCTCACAGATATACTCCCATCAAACAGCATTCGCTGTAGGTCATCCGGAACACAAAGTCCGGCGAGCCTAGTCATACCTGCGACACCACCAGAATGTGCTGGACAGTCAAGGGAGTGCCACAAGTAGCACACTCAGGAGGTGGTTTGACACTAAGCAGATATCTGTGCCAGATGTACGCCCAATGCAAATTCGAGAAAACACATCTCCCCCCCCCCCNCAAGTGCATGAAACAACAGGACGAGTGCAAACAGGCAAGTCGGAGATGGCCCATAACACGTTAAGACAGTGGGAGAGAAGTCCACTCCCATTGCCAAACATTGTCACTCCATGCAGCACATCACACACAGGGACATGAGTGTCACAGGGTAGATGAGGAAGAGAAGGAGGAAGAAGAGGATGAGGAGGAAGAAGAGGATGAGGAGGAAGAAGAGGAAGAAGAAGAAGAGGATGAGGAGGAGAAAGCGAAGGGAGAGGAGGAGAAAGAGGAAGGATAGGAGGGAGAGGAGGAGGGAGAGGAGGAGGAAGAGGAGGAGGAAGAGAGGAGGAAGAGAGGAGGAAGAGAGGAGGAAGAGAGGAGGAAGAGAGGAGGAAGAGAGGAGGGAGAGAGGAGGGAGAGAGGAGGGAGAGAGGAGGGAGAGAGGAGGGAGAGAGGAGGGAGAGAGGAGGGAGAGAGGAGGGAGAGAAGGAAAAAGAAGAGGGAGAGGAGAAAAAGGAGGGAGAGGAGGAGAAAAAGGAGGGAGAGGAGGAGAAAGAGGAGGGAGAGGAGGAAGAGATAGAGGAGAGGGAAGTTGAAGAAAACAATGAGAATGATGGTAATATATATCCTGCCAAGAAATATTATTATTGATTTTTCCTTGTCATTTGAAAATATTTCACCAGTTTCATTGTCATGTGACAATATTTCACAGTTTCAAGAACTTTCTTATGGATGTAAAGCAAATGTCAATAATAATACTACAGTCCTCCAATTTTTTCTTATGTTTCTAAGTGGAACTCTTATGACCTTGATGTTCACAACTGACAAATTGCCTTAGCTATCGTACTCACTTCTTTTGCAATGAAAAGTCAATTATGATAAAATGTTTTGCTTTCTGGTAATAAGTTTACTAATGCCACGAATGAAAAAAAAAAAAAAGTGATTACTGGTCCAAAGATGCTCTTACAAACTACAATTTTTGGTAATGTCATGCGATAGATTTTAACATTTGCTTAGAATGCTACATTTTTCTGACAATAACATAGACCACGGAGGAGATAAGACTTAAAATGTTTACAGATTTTAAATAGGATAAGAGAAGCATTTCAAAAAGCTTTCTCACCATACAGAAACGTGCATTGATGAGGGAGTGATTCTTTACAAAGGGTGTTTGTTTTTCCAGCAGTACACACCATCCAAAAACAGTAGAATGGGAATAAAAACTTTAGTTCTGTGTGATTGTAAAAGTGGATACATTATTGATTTTGTCTATACTGGATTAAACAGTGACATCAATGAGCCAGGTCTCTGAAAAACTGGTAACATAGTTGCTACTCTCCTGAAACCATACTTGATCTGGCATACTGTTTATGTTGACAATTTATACTACAGTCCAGAACTATTTTTGTGGCTCAATGATCAGAAGACAAATGCTTGTGGTACTATGCGTAAAACTAAAAAAAAAAAACATGCCCGCAATTGACTCCCTACTAAAAAAAGGGGAAATCTCGTTCATAACAAGTGGCACCCTATTGGCACTGAAATAGTGCTTGTCATGCTCGTGAAATGGCCGAAAGCAAAACAAATTGCAAGAAAAACTGGTCAGCAGATTGTCAAACCGAAATGTGTAATTTATTACATTCATGCATGGGTTCAGTAAACCAAACAGATATGGTAATGAGTTTCATTGAATCAGTCAGAAAAAGCCACATAGTACAAGAAATGTTTTTTTCATCTATTGTTCTGGCAGTTTTGAATGCTCATGCCCTTTATCAGATAGTAAACACACAGAAAATGTCACTGGCTAAATTTCATCTTTCATTGAAAAGGGAAATTCTGGAAAAATACTCTACAGAAAGAAGAAAATCTGGTAGGAGAGATCAGATGAAGATACACCTTTGTGCCTAAAAGGCATTTTCCAACAGCCATAATGAGTACAAGAAGTTTCCTACACAAATGTGATGTTTGTACGAAACAAAAAGTTCGAAGAGGAACAAGATACAACTGAAAAGACTGCAATGTTGCACTGTGTGACAATCCATGCTTTCAAAATTATCACACATTAAAAAACTTTTAAAATTACATCTTACAATGTTAGTGCAGTTATTGTAATATATATCATTTATTTTATTCTTTATTATGAAAATTTGTACTTGCAAATACTTTAATGATATGGAAAGAAAAAACTTTTCATAAATTGTGCCGCATGTCACAATACCAAACAAAAAAAAAGGATTCAACATGTAGTGTAAACCAAAATGGCACACTATTTGCATCAGCACAAGGAAAGGGTTTTCCAAAAAATATAACTGTTTTCTATCGAGGACATACTGAGCTAAGATATTTGCATGGTCACCACTTTCAAAATAAGTGTCTGCTGCACTAAAAACTTTATATGTATAGGAGAGCTACCACAGAACTACAGGTATACCAAATCTGATAGGAATTGGTTAAGAAGTTCCCGAGATATAAAGCAAAAGCTATATTTTTTCAGGTGTTGCTATCTTCCAAAATGCTACAAGAACAGGGGTTTCTGAATTTAATACTGACTTTATGAACATACAAAATTCTAAATTTGGTTGTTATTGGATGAAAAGTTCCTAATATATGTGACAGCATCCAAAGTAAAAAAAAAAAAAAAGCACAATTGTGAAAATAAGCATTTTGGTTGGTTGAAAATGATAAAGGATAGATTTCATTACTGTGTACTATAAGGGTATTGAGTTTGATGGAATTCAATGCATGGGTGCAAAAGTTTCAGAGGGACAAACACACACACAAAAGGTTTGTTTCTTTAAATTACACAGGCAAACAAGACTCCAAAACTGTTGTTTCTTTCAACCGGATGTGACATCACAACTATTAAGATTGTCATTTCTTTCAACCTTGTACAGCTACACAGGCTGGTTTATGTAGCACAAAAATACAACAGTTTTTGAGGTGGTGTAACTGCTGTAGTGCAAATAAAAATGTGTGACTTTTAAATTTGTCATGTGTTTGATTGAGGAAACAAAACTAGATGAAAATCTGTAACATTCTTGTAAGTTATGGTTTAAGGAATTTCTTTAATGAAAATATTGAATAAAACCTATTTTAAAGCAATATATATTGTTAATGTAAACTTTAATATTCAATGTTGTCATTTTTGATGAAAATACCATTACAAATTAACATGAACTTATTTTAGAACTTACTTAGATACTTTGGGAAATATTTTACGTCAAATTTGCTGAAAAAAAATATAAAATTATAGGGTTATGTTTGTGGGGCATTTTGAATCCTGGAGACATGATGGTGCAGATTAGAGGCTAATGATATGATTTACAAATGCTACAAAATGTATTGTAATAAAAATTTATTTATCAAATACACTTGTACTCTTGTAATAAAGAAATTATATCCGGCACACAATAATACGTTTTGTCATTTGTGCAACGAAGTGGCACAGAGAACTGCACAAAAGTAGTTTCTTTCAACTCTGCCTGTGTAACTGTACCATAGACTAAAGATGCATCATCTTTTATCTATGACCTGCACTGCACCAACAGAGAAAGCTAGTGCAGCTCTAAACCAGCTACAATTTTTTTGGTTGAAAGAAAAAAAACCTACAAGTAGGAAGGTGATGTCATAAGCTATGTCATTAACATAGAAAGTAGTTATATTTTATTGATTTGCAATTTTAATAGATATAAGTGATTATATTTGGACTGGAAAGACACTTTAAATTAAGTCCCAGCTAATTTATATATAAAGTTTCTCATCCACCTAATTTTTTTTGAGAAAAATTAATGAATTATCTAATTAAATTATATTACTGTATTGTCATTTTAAAACATAGGAATATTTGCATGTTAGTTGCATAGAGATGTTAAATGAAGTTTTATTTATTTAATATAGCAAAATGTTATAGCTGATAAGCCTTCTGATACGAGTAATTGTAGCATATTTTATTCTCCTTGTACATTTTATTGTTGCTGTAGAACATGTAGACATGTCTTTGACAACTTTGAATGACTTTCGGCTATCCTTTTGTAGCAGCACGACGTAAGTTTTAGGGTACCGAGAATTGAGATTTGCAAATCCTGCGACATTGTAAATTTTAGATTAGAAACGCAGAAAGACATGTTAATTGGGCACGTATGGAAAAGGCCCTCAAACGCAAAACTACATAGATATTTTTTAGTGTTTCTACGGCAAGTTTCGGCGACAGCAACAGCATGGCGAAGGGATGCCACCCATCTCTGTGGTTCGATGTGACACAGAATTACATCGGCCTAAATCTCATAATTTCCAACGTGAACTTGTGATTCTAAAGTTTGGAGATTCTTGCACATTTGGATGAAAATTGACAATTTTCATGTCGTAATCGCTACCCAGTGGAAACTAAGATAACTATCATGCCTTTGCGAGCCAAATTTTTAATCAGAAATTGTTTGTTTCAGTCTTGCCATCTTGGACTAAAGTATATTTAATTATTGTTTTTACAGCACCCAGCTTAAATCAGTTTATTTAAACTGAGAGACTCTTCCCCATTATTATATGTGCAGGATGGATAACTTAAGGGCAGCATTAGTATTTTTCTTACACTAATATTTCCTTGTGCTTTTGTATTAAATGTGTTTAAATGCTTGTTTTCTCAGTTTTGTTTTTTTTGATGAGGTGTATGTTTCTTGGCAGTATACTCATAGCAAATAACGCCACATAGGTCTATGTCACATCACATTATCACAGTGTGTATTCAGGGACAAAGCCTATTCTTCTTTTAGAATGTAGGCCTAAAATGTGTTTTAAGCAAAACACATTTGTACATTACAATGAATTGTAACATAAGTGTAATAAATATGCTACCGTAAAGTAATAACCAAAAAGGGTGCAAAAAGAGGCTATATATTGCCCTTATTTGCTAAAAACAATTATTCAGGAATGAATCATGCTATGTTACTGCTAGCACTATACAGATAACACCATTAATAATAAGCATGTACCAGCAAAAGGGTTAAGATTAAAAGTCAGGAATCCACGTGAAGTAGCACAGCTTCAGTTTTGCATTGTAACCCTCTTGACCACAACCAAATCCATCCACATGCAGATGGCCATCTTTTGTACATTCAATAAGAAGCTGGCATAATGTTACAGAGGATGATGGCAGATTAGCCCCACCAAGATAGTCCAACTATCCAAAATACTGAACCTGACAGGCCCTGCCCCAGGAATTGCTTTTGACAGGGATACCTCAATCTATCTCCTGTTCAAGTCATTTATTTACAAGCTTACTATGAGTTCAAGTGTCAGTCCTGTCTTTAAAAACAAAACAAACATTCAATTCATTTTTTTGCACACTAAAATGCAACAGCTCAACCCAAATACATTGTAACTGGTCCAGTGCAGTTTTTATTCAGTGGCTGGACAGTGGGTCCATTTCTGTGAACAACATATTCAATAAGACTAGCATGAGACAATGTGAAAAGCCAGGCTGACACCAAGGATACGCAAAGAGGGTTGACAATCATGAACACATTATGGGTATTTCTAAATCACATGAGAACACAGCCACTGCGTTTTATGTATTTCTTGTGGAAAAAATTAAACTGCTGAAACATTTCCAAATGTTGCAATTTCAGGAAAATAAACCTGCTCCACATCACTTTCTTCACATTACACTGAATAATGAATGACCAACAGTAACAGAGGCCTACTTACCCTGTACAAGCTATTTATATCCAATGACTGGAACTTGGACTTTCCTTTCTCCCCCTTTGCCACATTTCCTGACAGAGTAGACATGCTGTCTGCTGGCAACCATTTAGATGAACAAGACCCGTGGAACGAACCCTATTTCTGAAACAGCAGATCACAGGCGCTGTGCAATATCACAACACACCACTGCATAAAGGTTAACATGTACAAAAAAATTACAAATTTCAAAATAAACACAATTTTTCCTTCTCAGTATGTAACACTACAAATGTAAGTAAGAAATAAGGTAATGACCATATTAAATTTTTAGATGGAAGGTCATTTAGAAATGACACTCATTTTTTTTTAAAGCAAACCCATAGGCATAATAAATGAAATAAATACACTTGTTTTAAGAGTATTAATTGTGTATAAGTTTACACTGCAAGTCTCTCTAATGCAAATGCAACAAAAACCTTGAAAATTTGTATTTCCCCAGCATTTAAAAATGATCCTAAATATTTTAGCATTGGCACTGTTGTGTGTAGTGTCTAGCATGTAATTAACTTAAGCAAGAGAGCCATTCCATGTAAAATCACCAAATTTTAATTTTTTTTTTTTTTTCACTTTTTCTGATTTTAATCAAATTTGGTAGACAATATAAACCAACCTTCTGGACTCCAAAACAGTTTTTGTTATACATATGGCTCATGCCATGCAATTTTTTCGGATCTTTAGGCATGAAATGCGTGGCAGCGAAGTGTGTTCCAAAATTGCTAAATTTTGATCAAAAGCAGCATTGCTCAGGAGCTGTTGAATGAAGTCAACGACAATCCAGATTTGCTCAAAAGGGCCATAACTGGTGACGAAACATGGGTTTATGGTTATGACGTTGAAACCAAAGCCCAATCATTCCAATGTTATCATACAAAAGTTATAATTCTTACGGGCATGTTAAAGGGAAATAACTAAAAAAAAAACCAAATATAAATATAAATTCAATTACACTACTTAAAATAATGTATTAAAAAACTTCCATAGAATTCTCATGAACTCTGGGCAGATTATGATCCAATATAAAATATTTAAAGTTTCTCTTCAACTTTAAGCAATTAATGAGATAATCTCAATAATTAGAAATTAAGTGGACCTCTGGATCATATTATTCAGTACAGTCTTACTCTTCAGGCGAATCTGCAGCAGTGGAGTCTCAAGTGTCTTCTCGAAATCTTCCTGGCGACTTGAAAATCCACTAATAAAATAAACTGGCACTTTTTAGGCCTTTTCTTCGCCTGCGCACATTTACTGCACTGACGATGGCTCTCCTGCATCATCCCCTGCCTTATGATGGATGGTCTAACAAATTTAACTAAATTTGCTGGAGTTAGTTCTCCATGACCTGACCGCTACCAAGTCTAGAGAGAGAGAGTCCTTGGGCGTACAACATGTAACCATATCCTGCTTAACAAAATCAAGGAATAGATAGCTTCCTGATGAGGAAACCTTATCTATAAAAACATTAACATATGTGACCTCTTAGGAATTAGGCTTATCAGTATACTGTGTTATGGTTTGACAAGGAGAAATCACATAAATTAAAAAACCGTAATTATATAAATCTGACATTAAAACATTCAATTAATTAAAATTTCAGAAAATTATGACAAATAATTAAAATGTAATCATGATATATATTCTACTATCATTCGGAATGGAGTAATGGACATGTAAGAGTTGGAAGTTACCCAGCTTTCTTACATCTCCGTTGTAACGAAACAGTATCCCCACATGTTTATTTATTTGTTTACATCTGAACTGAGTCAGCATTTAGATTTTTATAACACATTTCGTTTGTAAATGTTTCAGTTTGATTTGGTTAGTTTAGTAACTTTACGACAACCTCTCTTAAATTTCTTTATAATATTATTTTCTCATATATATTTGAAAATTAAAGAGTGCAGATTATATTCAGTGGCAGAAGTAAATATTTCAGTTTCTCTTTGCACTACAGCCTATTAAAAATGTTGGTAGTTTATTTACACCTTAGAGGAATTAAATTTTTCTATTTTAACTTTAAGTGTGCAATATCAAGAAATGAATATCTTAGATTTTTTCCAGGTTAATAGCTTTTGTGTGAACCCTGGGACAAGATGAAAGGTAGTCAATCATAATTTCGTCTGGCGATTTCAGTGCAAAATTTTGCCATGACTTAACATCGGTAAGCCTCGAAAAGGTGTAGAGAGGCACCTCAAAGTTTGATTAAATGTGTGTAGACAAAGAAGAGTCCTGAAACGCCTGTTTTAGACGTTCTGGTGTTTTATTTTAAACAGACACAGCCAACTTCACTTCATCCAGATGAGTATTTATAAGAGCAGATGTAAATGTTCTAGCAGTAACTACCAATAAACTTTCTGGTTAAATTCAAGAATCAAATATTATTTTGGAACTTATTAATAATTTTGGAAATTTTACTTCATTACATCTACCAAAAGCGTACCAGTGGTTGGGAACTCTTAGCATTTTCATGCACACTACCCGAGGCATGATAATTTTCTGAAAATTTATTTAAGACTTTAACAAATTTTTCCTAAAGCCAGAAATTCAAGTCTTAATATTTTATTACGTAATTTGAAACCCAATATGGATTGTAAAAGAGAGGTGATAGCTAAACTACTTGGAAAGTTTTATTTTACCCGACTCAATTCTCAGTTCCCCTGCACTACTATCCAATTAAATATCTATTTTAATTTTCACTGTAATTTTTCTTTTCACATTTTCAACTATTTCAATTTTCTTACAATAAAATAATTCTCCTAGATGCTTAAATGTGTTACATTAATGTAGAATAGGATATATTTTGTGATGTTTTATTGGTTTCCTGTCAAATACACACACCACAATAGTTTATCACATTCGTATTTTCCATTCATATCCTATTCAAACCACATACATACGTATTACAAATAACTTATTAATTCTATAGTGTCCACGTACATAACCAAATACGTCCACTGTAGAATTAACTTGAGAGTATTTAATGCTTCTGTATACGTGATGCGCATTCGTGTCGTAGAACGGGTCTAAGTAGTAGTAAAACAACATTACATACAATAGTCTGCTGTGTTTTAACAGGAACTTCAGCACCTTTCTTCGAAACATACGATAATCCAGAATACCAGTTGTTTCCTTTTGTTGAATGCCCATTCTGAAGGGTTGATGTGCCATTTACTAGTTTTATTAAGTCGTCTTTCATCATCTGGCGATAATTTCACCATACCTGACATACCTAGGCATTGAACAGGAGGAACAGGAATGACTTCAATATAAAAAATGAGAAAGCGTTAACAAACATGTCGGATGAAGGAGAAAAAAAGACATACGCTGTTGTTGGAACATGTCCCTTTGTTACATTAGTAAACAATTACGGCTCCTTCAACATCGAACCTCCAGCGCTATCTAGCAGCTTTTCAACAACACATACCCTGAGACACGATAGAGGGGACGTAAGTTTAACTGAACATACCAGCTTTGCTCACGTTGGCGCTTGTACCGTTGTTCGACCACACACTACAATTTTCCTGAATTCCTAATATTTCCGGGCCTCGCATAGGGCCTATATGACGTCCGAATCCGACCATGCGAAGGCTTGTGATTTAAGATTGGGGGGTGTAAGAACGAGTGCTTCTGTGTGTAATATCCACCTATGTGGCAGGTGTTACTTGGATGTTTTGGTAGATCGTGGTTTTTTTTGTAGTGAGGTAAGGTGCACTACAGTTGAATGGGTCAAGGACAGTAGAACTGTACCCGCCATCTACCTAGGTGTACTTCCAGTGTTTTTTACTGTTACTTTAAAACCCTAAAATCCTAGATTAGATTAAAATCCTAGGTTAGTTAAAACCCCTAATATACTAGGTTAGTTTAAAACCCAACAATCCTAGGTTAGTTTAAAAGTGTAAAATAATGATTCACTCATTGTGGGGTTAGGTTCTGTTAGGTTAGGTGGGCACATGTTACGAAATCAAGTCATACGTTAATGGCCCTAGTACATTAGTGTTCTGTGTAATTAGTAGAGTAGAAATATACCACTTTTTGGGGCTTTATTATTTTTTACAGAAAAGCTGCTACTCTGGATAATTACCGTTAATCTAACCTAAGATTTTTGGGTTTTAATCTAACCCAGGATTGTAGGGTGTTAAACTAACCTACGATTTTAGTGCAATGTAGCATTTTAGGGTTTTAAAGTAACATTAAAACACACCAGAAGTATATGAATTAACGCACCTAGGTAGGCGGCGGGTACAATTCCACTACCGTCGTGATGTACTAGAAACTCAACTAGTAGTGGCAAAAAAAAACGTTAATTCTATAAACTGGCAAACGCACAGAAGCACTTATATTCTTCAATTCTTACATCATTCTTCAATCACAAGTCTTCAGTCGATCTGGTTTGGGCGTTGCAAACCACACGCACGTAATATTCCACTCACCACAAACTGCACTGTATCCCATACAATGGCGTACTAAACCATAGTTCGTCATCACGTCCGCAGCCGATATATAGAGTTAGCACACTTACATGGCCATTCAACATGGCGTCCGATGTAAACAAAGCAGCTAAGAACTGCTCGTACTTTTATCTATTATATTTAGTACGTTCTACTTAGTTCCCCATTACGCCGTCCTCAATATTAAAAAGGTAAGCTGTGCAGAACCCATTTGTTACTTTTGTGGGTATACGAAGTTTCCTTCAGAAAAACCCCTATTCTGAATAATTACCATACCAGGTCTTTCTGACATGCTAGGTTCTGGCGGTATCTAGACATTGCAGAGAACAGGATGAGGACTGGTCCCTACAAGAAAAAAACATGAAACCAACTGTCTGGGAACACTGAGCAGACTCCCAGTTTGAAGAATTTGTTACAGCAAACAAATATGTTAGAATTTGTGGTTTAATGAGCAAGAAACAAGATAAAAAAATTAGGTTCGAAAAAAAAACATAGGAAAATTCATGTGTGACAACAGTCCACAGTATAGCCTAGGAAGCACTACATTTGCAGAACAATTCTTTTAAGGCATAAAATTCAAGGCATGAAGAATAGAGACTTCTCTGAAGGAAACATCCATTAGGTAGGAAAGTTGTATATTTTTCTTTTGCAAAGCATACTGTGCTAAAAAAAACCCCAGTGCTTTCTAATTTTGTCTGTGGAATATGTTTTAATAAATACATATTTTATCAGGTGTTATGACATGTTGTGCAATATTCCTTTATGTTCAAAAATGCCGAATTATGTGAACAAAAGCAAAGCAAAAGACACAAATTTTGCACTGTTTTAACAAAAATATAAATGCAGAGTTTAAAGAGTATGGATAGTTTTTTTTTTTTTGTTCATAGATCTTTTTAAATTTTTAGGTAATTATTAAGATTAAGGGCTTTTCTGAAAAGAAAAAAAATTCAAAATTATGATATATTTTTACTCTACTAATCACGTAGAACACAGAGCGTAGCTTTAAAATAAGTACTACATATTTAAACAAATGTAACAAATTTCCGTTATGTACGAGCCGTTCGCCTGGTGTGTTTACGTCAACGTTTCTGAATGAAACGTTCTAGACCAACAAAAGTAGCATTATTGGGTTCTGCAGAGCTTACCTTGTTCATACTCTAGAGGGCGTAATGTTAAAATAAGTAGAACATATTCAAAAAGGTAATTATTAAGTTTAGAAACTTTTCTTAACGAAACATCCTAGACCAACAAAAATTGCATTATTGAGTTCTGCAAAGCTTACCTTGTCCATTTTCAAGAGGGCATAATGTTAAAATAAGTAGAACATATTAAAAAAAATTGTGAAATATACAAGCAGTTTGCTTGGTTTGTTTAAGTCATTAACGTGTACCGCCATTATTAATGGCTGCACATTGCTGATTCCACGCTACCTAGCGGCCACGGATGTCATTACAAGCATTTAAAGGGTCAATTTTAAAAACATCAGTCACCAACGCATATTTGCCGGGTCTAGTTGTGCCGCCCCAAACAGACTAATTTAAAAACAGAGAAAGCAATAATGTGTGCTTCTGTGCGTTATATTTTACTGTAAACGAGTGTTTCATTGCATTATATTTGGTTGAAAACTAGCGATTCAGTGCGTTATATTTGTGTATGTAGCGGATTTCTGAAACACTGTGTTTTGTAGAGTGAAGTAAGATTAAATTAGCCGTTGACAGAGGAATTATATCAGGTGAGTAAATTTATATTCTTTTGGTGTGTTTTGCGGTTCCTTTAAATCCCTAAAATCCAAAATTCGTAGTTTGGTGTAAAAACCAAAAATTCTAGGTTAGTGTAAAACCCTAAAATCCTAGGTTAGTTTAAAACCCAAAAACTCTGGTTAGTGTAAAACCCTACAATCCTACATTAGTGAAAACCCTAAAACCCTAGGTTAGTTTAAAACCCAAAAACCCTGGTTAGTGTAAAACCCTACAATCCTAGATTAGTGTAAAACCCTAAACTCCTAGGTTAGTTTAAAACCCAAAAACCCTGGTTAGCATAAAACCCTACAATCCTACATTAGTGTAAAACAAAACCCTGGTTAGTGTAAAACCCTACAATCCTACATTAGTGAAAACCCTAAAACCCTAGGTTAGTGTAAAACCCTACAATCCTAGATTAGTGTAAAACCCTAAACTCCTAGGTTAGTTTAAAACCCAAAAACCCTGGTTAGCATAAAACCCTACAATCCTACATTAGTGTAAAACAAAACCCTGGTTAGTGTAAAACCCTACAATCCTACATTAGTGAAAACCCTAAAACCCTAGGTTAGTGTAAAACCCTACAATCCTAGATTAGTGTAAAACCCTAAACTCCTAGGTTAGTTTAAAACCCTACAATCCTAGATTAGTGTAAAACCCTAAACTCCTAGGTTAGTTTAAAACCCTACAATCTTAGGTTAGTTTAATAATGTAAAATAGTGATTCACCCATTGTGGGGTTAGGTGCTGTTAGGTGGGCACATATTAAGATATTAGTTGCACGTTAATGCCCCCCATGTATTCGTGTTCTGCATCATTAGTAAAGTAGAAATATACCATTTTCCCAGAATTCTTTTTTTAACAGAAAACCCCCTAAGCTTAATAATTACTTTAGTACTTGTGCTTTATTTGGTAATTATTAAGTTTAGTGACTTCTCTGAAAGAAACATCCCAGATAAATGAAAGTAGCATTAATGGATTCTGCACAGCTTACCTAGTTAATATTCAGGAGGGCGTTTGTTAAAATAAGTAGAACGTATTAACCTTTAACTGGCGACGTCGGGCCTCGCAGGCCTTGCAACACTAACAAAACGTCATTTCAACCCCTTCCCCGGGCATCCCATTTTTCTGCGTTTCTGTAGCTTTGAGTTTAGTTGCGCCCACGCCGCGGAGAGGGATAGTTGCGTCGGTTGGAGCAAATTCGGTAAGTTGGATCAATTTAAAGTTTGGCAGAGGCCTCTCAGGCCTTACGTCACCACTAACGTAAGATTTTTTTTAATTTTACTTATGCGCTTTTTCGGTTTTTCACAGTGTGTTCCTACAAATATACACAATGGATGAGACAGGACCATCTAATAAGAGGCGTAGAGTGCTGGCGCAGATAAATTTGGTACAAAGTACCAGTAGGCAAGCTGTAGCAGCATCAAGTTCCAGCGTCAATAGTCAAATCGAAAAATGGCTGGCGAACAAAGACTCTAGTGGATCTGAAGCAGAGGATTTAGGAGAAAACTATGTCCCGGAGCAATTCGATCATAACTAGGAAACTGAAGTAAGTGCATCTGAAAATGAGGAACAAGAAGGCCAAGAAAATCAAGCTTCACGCAGTGATACTGATGACGAGCCTTTGCCAAGTATGGCAAGTTATTTCTATGGAAAACAACTGAAACAAGTGGGCAAAAAATCTGCCAAACAGAGCTGTACATACAGGTCAGCATAACATAATAGCTCACGTGCGAGAGTCAAGACTGAACGAAAATTATGAAAAAGACCTCTTCTCTCTATGGAAAAAAATTATGAGTCTGGACATTTTAGAAGAGATTGTACTATGGACTAATGTGAAGATTCGCCAACTANTCTATGGAAAAAAATTATGAGTCTGGACATTTTAGAAGAGATTGTACTATGGACTAATGTGAAGATTCGCCAACTATGGACGACATATAACAGAGAAGATCGCCCTGAACTACAAGACATGGACATGATCAAATTACATGCCTTTCTCAATATTTTTTCTATATACCGCTGTGTTGTTCAGTTTGGTACTCTTATATCTTATGTATAAACGTTGACTACGCACAGGAAGAGACATCTTCAGATGTGTGATGTCAAAGAAAAGATTTCTGAATATACTATCGTGTTTACGCTTTGACAATGCGCTTGACATGCAGGAAAGAAGAGAAAACGATAAACTGGTTGCGATTTCAAACATATTCGGAAGATTTGTGAACAATTGCCAGAATCTATACAACATTGGCGATTGTTCTACGATTGATGAAATGATGGTTGTTTTGAGAGGTCGATAGTACCTGGTTATATACATGACGAGCAAACCATCACAGTGTGGTTTGAAACTGATGTGTTTGTGTGATGCGAAGACTAATTACTTCTACAATGGCTATATTTATTGTGGCAGAGGATCCGATGGACTATGAAACTGTTTCGAAGAAAAGAAATTACTGGTCCCATCACAATCAGTCATACGTCTGACGATGCCCTTGCACGACAGTAACCGCAACGTTATTTGTGACAATTGGTTTACATCAATAGAATTGATTGATGCTCTAAACAAACGAAGCCTGACTTGTGTGGGCACTCTGAGAAAAAACAAAAGACAATTACCTAAAGAGTTCTTGCCGTCGAAAACAAGGGTTGTTGGATCTACTCTCTATGGATTTACCAATCAAACTACTTTGATGTCTCACGTCCCGAAGAAAGGTAAAGCTGTGCTTCTAGCTTCTTCGATGCATCACTGTGAAGCAATTGACGACAGAACAGGGAAACCGGAAATTATAGTCTATTACAATTCCACAAAAGGAGGAGTAGACGAAATTGATAAAAAATGCTCCATCTATACCTGCAGGCGCTGGACACGAAGATGGCCTATGGTATTCTTTTATTGAATGCTGGACATTAGTTCTGTAAATGTGCATGTCCTATATCAAGCTGATGGTGGCAGAACTATTGAGCGAGGAATTTTCATCAAAGCATTGGTTAGGAACCTTGTTTTACAGCACATGATGCACAGGGCTTATAACTCGCGAATCACACTAGAAATAAAGTCGAACATCAGACGAATTCTGGGCTCTGATATGGCACCTGAACCTCAAGAAACAGAACACTAGGAGAAAACGCGGAAAAAATGTGCCTGTTGTCCTCCTAAACACGACCGAAAATCATTTTACCAATGCATTTCTTGTAAAAAGCATGTATGCTTGCAGTGCGCGAAACAAGTGTGTCCCAAGTGCCAGTGAAAATAGGGGAAATTAACTCCTCATCAATTTTATGATGACATATGGCATCTCATATATATGGTACTTTTTATGTTGATTGGAGTCTAAAATTAGATAAAAACATGTTATAATGTTAATAAATGTAATTTTTTGTTGTTTTATGACTAAATGTTGATCTCATGCCAATTTTACAAATATGAGGAGTACAAATTTTATAACTACTTGTTTCTGAATAAAACATATAATAAGATTACTAGAAATTGTTATTATTTATCCCTAAATACACATTCTAACAGAAAATAAATACGTAGGTAGGCTACAGTATTCCATTGTTAATAAAATCACCCAAATAGAATACAGGCTTGTCAGGCCTCACGTCACCAGTTACATTACACAAATGCTACGTTACCAGTTAAAGGTTAAATAAAATTGTTAAAAATACGAGTAGTCCGCCGCTTTGTTTACAGCGGACGCCATGATTTCTGCCATCACCGTATTGGCTTCTGGGTATTGTTACATCACCGTAACGTATTTTTAACAGAAATTTTTGAAACAGCTCAGTAGCCATTGTGTCTTTGCCGGGGTAAGTCGTGACGTCCCAATCCAGCAGATTTAAAACGGAGAAAGCAAAAATTAGTGGTTCTATGCGTTATATTAGCCTATGAACAAGTGCTTCAGTGCGTAATATTCGGGTGTGAATGAGTGCTTCAGTGCGTTATAATTGCGTATGTGGCGTTTAATTGATATTCTTTTGGTGTGTTTTACAGTTCCTTTGAATCCCCAAAATCCTAAATTTGTAGTTTAGTGTAAAACCCAACAATCCTAGGTTAGTGTAAAAACCTAAAATCCTAGGTAAGTTTAAAACCCTACAATCCTAGGTTAGTTTAAAAATGTAAAATAGTGATTCACTCATTGTGGGGCTAGGTTCTGTGTACACATATTACGAAATTATTCATACGTTAATGACCCTAGTATGGCATCCAACATAAACAAAGTGACTGGCTGCTTGTACTTTTAACTATTTTATTTGATACATTCTACTTATTTTAACATTTTGTCCTAACTATGAACAAGGTAAGCTGTGCAGAACCCATTAATGCTACTTTTGTTGGTCTAGGACGTTTCATTCAGAGAAGCCCCTAAACTGGATAATTATCCTTTATTTTAAAAATTGTAAATAGGCCTATTAGCTATAAATGTCTTGTTTGCTTAATTATAAAAATTAGAATTCCTGCAATAGCAATTACAACTAATCAAATTAAATGTTACACCTTTAAGACAATATTGTTGCCTCAAGCCGCAAAATATTTCCAACAACGCCAACCTCGACTATTGTGTCACGGAGTAAATCACATACATATTGAAAACCACCAATAACACTGCCATCACAGACTATTGTGCCAGGAGCTTTAACATGCAACACAAAAGTAACTTATATGGGTTTAAATCTGGGAATAAAGAAAGGAACATAGGTTTAGTGACATTCTCTTTTAATTATTAAAGAATTTATCATCAGTATTCCTTATGCAAGCATAAAATAAAACATGTATTTTCATACAAATATTTCCCTACAGATTGGTCTCACCCACCAGTGACAGTTATTCTTACATCTGTAGGTGCTACATAATTACTTCACTAATTTTGCTAACTTCATATTGAAAAGTACATTCAAAACTGTGCTTATTTGTAATGCAAAGAAATGAATTAAAAACTATATGCTAACAGCTGTCTGACAACTCGTTTAGCATATGACATGAAAAATCAAAATGCGACATTTTGGTAATTAATTCGAGTTATTCATGAAACTCGTTACAAATAACGCATTCTTTTTTTAATTGCAATACAGCCACCGTGTCGCAGGTTTAATGTTTTTTTGTTATCGCAGCATAATAATTTCGGTATAGTAATAGCAACACGTGTAGCGTGATAGCGGTGATAAACACCAGAAGCACTGAAAACACAAACAATCAGAAGTGCATCTGCACAATGTTTAATTTCTTGCGTAAACAAATTACAACACTAATGACACAATTTTTAGTTCACACAATATTACCACAAAAGTGTCAACGAAACTTCGTAAACTTTAAGTACCAAAATCTTCTACGATCAAAACACAAACTAGATAATGAGAAAGCGACAATAATAATTTACTTAGTGCACGTTATAGTTCTTACTTACCAAAAACAAATAAACCGCAAAGCAAATAGTACTAACGTTGAACACTTTTAAAATATTAGGCCTATTTGACAAGTGTACTTAATGACATCAAACATACGAAGACGTTTAACCTGAAAGGTACAATCATTACAAAATAATCTAGCAACACTAGACTAGTAAACAAAACTAGGAGAGTCCCGATTGATCAAGAATTACAGAGGGTCCAGAAGAAATAGTACAAAATCAAGAAAGTGTGACCCCGAGCTAAAATACTGGCAATCAGACCATCCCAGAATTAAAAAAAACACCTGTACTTACGTCGGTCCGTCCAAATGGGTTCCCAAGAGATTAACGGAACTATATTCCTTAAAATCCAAAAAAGGCGACAGATGCCTAATAAAACAAATTCCTTTCCACTTCTATAGGTCTTTTCTGTTTCTTCAAGATGGCGTACGCAGCGATCACTACTATGATCAATACAATGACGTCATTCCAAGGATTAATATATAACTGGAAACACAAAATGGGAAAAACGACAAAATTACTTTCAAAAACATAAATGAAAACCAAAAAAATTACTATTCAAATTCAAAAAACCTATTTGGAATATTAAATAAAAAACAAAAACAAGCCACCATGGGAGAATGACAGGTTGTATCTCTCCCATTATTTTTTTTTTTTTGTAATAGTTAATAGATAGTTTGTGATATTATATGTAAGCAACTCAATCTGGAATATATACTTAAATAATTTACGGTTTTAAGTGCGTAAGTTTAGTGAATTTAGAGGTACAATGTCAATTTACTGCCGGCACGTAGGCTAGAGTGATTGGATTTGTGTGGTGTGATGGTGTAGTTTGTAGTTTATGAAACCAAGGAAGTCTAGGTTAATTTGGTTTAAAGAAAAATTATTAGTGTGTACTTCATAATATAGATTAACGACCTGGTACTAATGATAAATTATAAGTGTGTGTTAAGCAAAAGGTGTTTGTTTGTTTTATTGCATCCATAAGATCATTTACAATTAATATATGTGCTAAGATTTCTTGGACAAGTCAAATAGGGGCCAATTGCAGTATGCAAAGTATATACACTCGATCGACACACACACGAATGTTGAACATACCCACATCCTATCTTTTGTATAAATAAGTTAGTTGGAAAAAATGGTTTGCTCGATTAAAAAGGACAAGATTATGGGTTGCAAGTGAATATGGAGGAGGGCCGATAGTGGAGTGCAGTGTGACCGGATTGAGAGGTGGTTTCACACAAGGTGTGATGGCATCCAGGAGGGCGAGCTGGTCTCATTGCGAAAAGAGTGGTGGTGTGAGGAGTAGAGTAGCAGGAAAAAGGGTGTTGTGGAGGTAGCAAGAGACTGGTAGGATATGGGGGAAATGGAGAGAGGGACACGCATCGGGAATGTAAGTAGTGGGCTGAGAAATGACTGGATGTGGGAAATGTTGTGGGGAGAGTTTGTGGAAGTTATACCAATGGAAAAGAGGGATGAAGCCTGGGAGAATGGGAAAGGAGATTTAGTGGAACTGATGTGCAAGAAGGAACGGAAAATGAAATTTAGGTTAGAGAGGGTTAACGAAGGGGGAAAAAAATGAAGCACATAGGTGAAGTCTAAAAAAGAGGTTAGAGAAGTTGGAGATGGAGTCGAAAGGGTATAAAGGGAGAAGAGATACCGAGCTGGCTGCTATGCAGAAAGAGCAGCAAGATGAAAAAAACAGAGAGAATGGAAGTAGAGATAGAGGTGGAAAAATTGGGGCAAAGGATAGAATATAAGGAGGCGATGAAAGAGATAGAGGTGGAAAAATTGGAAAAAAAAAAAGTATAATATTAATACTTAAAGATGATAGCAGGGCAAATATAGTGGTAGAGAGCAGGATGCCAAAAAAAAAGTAGCGAAGCAGGAAACTGCAGCAAGGAAGGAAACAGGGATAGACAACAGGATACAGTATGTGTAGGCTTGTGGGAGATGACTCGGAAACCAAAAAGCAGGTAGAAATAAGCAGGATGTGTTAGAATCGGGAAAAAGATGATTGAACAAAGGAAGTGAGGTAGGGCATGTACAGCATAAGGTGGCTGCTAGTAAAGGCCAGNAAATTGGAAAAAAAAAAAGTATAATATTAATACTTAAAGATGATAGCAGGGCAAATATAGTGGTAGAGAGCAGGACGCCAAAAAAAAAGTAGCGAAGCAGGAAACTGCAGCAAGGAAGGAAACAGGGATAGACAACAGGATACAGTATGTGTAGGCTTGTGGGAGATGACTCGGAAACCAAAAAGCAGGTAGAAATAAGCAGGATGTGTTAGGATCGGGAAAAAGATGATTGAACAAAGGAAGTGAGGTAGGGCATGTACAGCATAAGGTGGCTGCTAGTAAAGGCCAGNATCGGGAAAAAGATGATTGAACAAAGGAAGTGAGGTAGGGCATGTACAGCATAAGGTGGCTGCTAGTAAAGGCCAGGGGAGGAAACACAGTAGGCCATGGTAGGTAAGTGGGGGGAGAAAGACACAGCAGAGATAAGATGTCCTAAAGTGAAGGAACCAGAAGTCGTTTTTAAAGGCAGCTCCATAGTTAAGGGAGTGGAGTTGAGGGGAGTCAGGACAAGGCTCACCAACAAGGCAGCTTTTGGGGGAGGGGCAAGGCTTAGGGTCTTAAGTGGTAGCATGAGCAGTATAAAAGGAACAGATGCAGTAAAGGTGGTCACCGTTCATGTGGGAGGAAATAACGTAGTGGATTATGAGGTANGCAGTAAAGGTGGTCACCGTTCATGTGGGAGGAAATAACGTAGTGGATTATGAGGTAAGTGAAGAGGTAGAGCGGGATCAAAGGGGAATGTTAAAATCAGTGAAGGATAAGTTTACGAGGCAATAGTGGTGGTTACTGGGGTGCTGGTTAGAAAGGGAATTAGCTACACAAAGTCGGTGACAGATAGTGAAATGTTTGAGAGGGTATGTAGGAATTGGGGTGCTACATTTGTAGATCGTAGAAAGTGAGTAGGATACAATGGTGTAGGAAGGGACCAGGTGCACTTGTTGACAGAGCCAGGTACGATGATTTTGAGGGATCTGTTAGGTAGGTAGACAGCTGGGTGTTTAGAGAGGAGTAAGGTTGAGCAGTGTGGGCTGAAATAGCAATCAGAGGAAGAAGGGGGGGGGGGTTTAGAAGAATAGTGGACAGGGGTGGTAATAGACAGATGAAGAGCTGCAGAGAAAGAAATATGAGCAGTAAATCAGTGTGACAGCATAAAGATAATGGCAGTTAACTGAAGGAGTGTGTATGACAAGTTAAATAGCTTCTGGGTTGTGGCTGAAGGTTACAGGGCAGACATAGTCGTAGCAGTGAAGACTTGGCAGAGTAAGGAAGTGTTAGACAACGAATGCAGGTAAGATATATTTTCAATCTTTAGAAGAAAAAGTGACGGCAGAGGGGGGATAATGGTATGAGTAAGAGAAGGGTTGAAAGGTCCTGCAGTTTAGATTGGTGGAGAAGTTCAAGTGTTGGAAACTGAAGTTAAGGGGAGATATATGAGTATCAGACTGCTGGCAGTGTATAGGCCATCAAGACAGGGATGACACATAATAAAAGTTTTGAAGGAAATAATTGATAGGCTGAGGACAGTGGTAGCAGACGATCTGAATATGCTGGGGGTGCAGAAGGTATGGGCACCATGATGCAGCACATGGCAACACAATTAGTTAACAGAGGCTTTGTGCGTGGAATGGAAACACCTACGAGATGGATTGAAGAGGGTGTTGGGTCAGTTCTGTACATGGTGCTGCTTAAGCCTGGTAATGTAATAGTTGATGCATTAGTAGTGGATCTGATTTGTGATTATGATATCACTGTGGAGGAAATATGTCTACGGGGGAACGAGGACGGAACAAACTAGGAGTAGGTTGGTGTGGCAGTATGAGTGGGGAAATAAAAAAAAGAGCAAAAAATTTTCTGAGGGATAGATTTGAGCAGAGGGAAAGGAGGGGAGTGTGGAAGGCTTATGGAAACAGATTCGAAGGATAGTGGTGGTAATGTTGGAGAAATTTGTTCCTAAGAAAAGGATATGGGCTGGGGAAAATCCACCATATTATGGCAGGGAAATCAAGAGATTGAATAGGAAGTGTATACAGTTGCATGCAAAGGAGCTGGAAAGCAACATCACACAGGCAAGAGATGAACACTTATAGGACATTATGTAATAAGGAACAGGCAATGTTTGGTTATCTGAAGAAGGTAAAGGGAGATGACGGGATACCAATGTTGATTGGTAGGGATGATCTGACAGCGACAACGAACAAAGAAAATGTGGACAGGCTGCAAGCCCAGTACTTGTCAGTGTTTGAGGAACAGAATGTAAGGGATATAGAAGAAGGTAGTGGCCAGGGGCAATACTGTAAACTTAGGATGGGGGACCATAAAATAGTAATGGTAAAAAAGGAACTGAAGACTAACAAGGCAATAGGACCAGATAGTGTAGGGAATGCGACCCTTAAGTTCGGTGGGAGATAGATAAAAAAATATCTAGAGGTGCTGTTTGGTAGATCGTTAGAAAAGGTTAGATTGTCACAAGGATAGAAGGGGGCTTCGTTGAGCAGGGGGAGGATAGGGTAAAGCCTGGCAGTTACAAACCAGTGAGTCTCTCATCAAATACAGGAATGATAATGGAGAGACTAGTAGTGCATTGCATGATGGATTTGATGGATGAGAGGAACTGTTTGCAAGAGTAACAACATGGATTTAGAAAAGGCTATTCATGTGATAGACAATTGGCTGGACTGATAGGGGACCAAGTGTAGGTAGTAGGTGAGGGGAAGCTGGTGGGTACCTGTTTCGTAGATTTTGAGAAAGCAATTGATAAGGTGTTCCATGGGATATTAATGAAGAAAGTGATTAAGCTTCTTAATGACAAGGGGATGGTGATGTGAATTGGTGACTTCCTCAGGAGATTGATACAGGTTAAAAGTAAGGGAAGCCTTATCTAACAAAAGATGTGGTTACATTGGGACTGCGGCAGGGAATTGTGCTGCGTCTCTTGTTGTTTCTCACAATTGAAGATAACATGGGTGCAGGGGTGGGTGGAAAAATTAGACTATTCGCAGATTACTGTGTGCTGTACATCAAGGTACATTGGGAGGCCAGTTTGCAGGAACACATTAATCAGGTACATATGTGGACTGAAAAGAATAAAATGAAAATCAATAAACGGAAGACTAAGGTAGTGAGATTAACGAGGAAAAGGACGAAGAGCAGGAATATTTACAGCTGGGTTGGGCGGGAGTTCGGGTAGGCAACAGAATACAAGCACCTGCTGGTGGTATTGCCTAGAGATATTCAGTGGAGAAAGCAGGAAGAGAGAGTGGTCTCAAAAGGAAGAAGATGTTCGGAAATGTTGGGAAGGGTACTGAAGGGAGTCAGCAGCAAGGTGATGGAAAAAGTATATACCACAATGGTACAGCCGATATTGAATTATGTGGCAGCGGAGTGGAATCTGTATTTCGAGGTGGAGGTGCAGGAGCTGGAGATGGTGCAGAGAAGGGCAGCGAGGTGAGTGAAAGGTAAGTGAGGAAGGCAGGAGCAGGATGGTGAGGATTAAGGTAACTAAAGGCCATTAGTAATGATGAAGGAATTGGGATGGTGCTCCTTGAAGAAGATGAGAAGAGTGGACAGGCTGGTAAGGATGTACAGGATTGTGAATAGAGAGGGAAGATGGGGGAGACTAGGTTGTCTCCTAATTAAGGGGCTTTACAGAGGGAGATCGGACATCAGCGAAAACATTCTATGCTCGTGAGGACTGCGAGGTAATGGAATTTACTGCGAGAGGATTTGGTAACTGTGAGAGGGCGAAAAGGTTTAGGAATGGTCTGGGAATGGAGTGAGGAGGAGAGTTGTAACTTGCCACGGGGCATCAGCCCAATCATAAGTTAATAATTACTATTATTCAGAATATGGGCTTTTCCGAAAATAACTACCCGGTAAAAATAATATATTTGCATTACTAATCACACGAAATATGACACTACTAGGGACATCACAATATTCGTGGTGTATGCCACCAAATGCGGTATTGGGAAGGGCTGTGAAGATGAGAGAAAATATGGGGGTAGAACTCATAAAATTAATGAAAATTTCACGTTATTTAGGGTCCTTAACCACACTAAATGCAAGAATATCTAACCTATCTAAAACTACCTTCACTATTTGAAATTACAAGGGGAGAGTGTGCCGACAAGAGATAGTCTGTGACGTGGTCAAGCACTGGCTCGGTGAAATTCCCATAACTAGTTGGGAAAGCCAACTTGACGCGTGGTGTTACCAGAGCTGAGGATGTATGTAATATGTGCGCGGCATCACAGCTCTCTTGTGAGCTGATGAAATGAGGGTCGTTTCGGTTGATGGCATAGGGGACTCTGGTTAACACTCCGTCACATACGATGGCGAGGCTGTAGGCCGCCTCGCGCTCCCTTAATTAAATAACAAATGAAACACTTACGATGCTTGTGGAGTTATTTATTCCTTGCGACTCCGTAATGAACACACAACTTTAGTAAAAACACATGTGGCCTTAACGGCCCGGAATGACGAGTGACCAAGTGACTTTACAATACGAAATGTCACTGCACTTAACAAGTCTCCGATGGGAATAAGGTTGCTCTCTCCTCGGAGCTATAAAAAATTAAATTAAAGATCCGGTTCATTAAGTGAAGACTATCACGATGAGTATGAGTTCAGCTTAAGATGTCCGCACCGAGGGCCTTTACAGAGCGAGACACTTGCACATCTTGATGCGTTCAAGTGCTGAAGAGAACTGGGAGGAAGCGGAGGAGCGGCTTCCGCTACCTGAGCGCATCCGACGCCACACGGCGAAACGATGAAACACAATATACAGTAAAAAATGATTATGAGATGGAAGAGACATGAATTAAATTAACTTAAGACAACGTAATTTCCCCTTATACAAATACACAATAAAAATGATTATATTAATACTAAATGTTTCCATCGTACCAGCCACAGTATTGCCAAGTCTACAATGTCAAATGTCCCTGATTGTGGCTGTGTCGACTGTCTTCCATGATGACAATTATTATATTAATTATATACACTGAATAAATAACACTGAATAAATACCCTCATGCAATACACTGATGCTATTAATAATACTGAATAAATTAGAAACACTGATGCAATTACACTGGTGCTATACACTGATGCTATTAATAATACTGAATAAATTAGAAACACTGATGCAATTACACTGATGCTATTATTCACACTCTCACTCGTGCCCACAAGCCTGTCGGTGTGGTGTGTCAGGTGTAGTGGACACGACTGCGGTAGTCAGAGTGGGCACAAAGGAACTCGTGAACGCGTGGTTAACGTCATGTGTTAGAAAAGTATAATAAGTAAGCTCACATCAAATCATCCACCCCCCTGTGATTTATCTAACCTGAAATTAGGTTTAAATTTGATAGGTCTCCTGCGTTTTACTTGGTTAGCGATAGCAGTGTGTAAGCTCTTTATTTTGCACTGTCACATGCAACACTACAGAGTAAAAATTAACTACATTTATTTTCCATGCAAAAGCTAGAGCATAAATTAGGTTACACGCCCATATAAGTGGCGAATATACCTCCTTGGTGATTTATTGCCCTTAACTCACATATAGGACACATTAATATCAATATAATATATCTAAACTCACAAAAACTCGTATTCCCACACAATTATTATATTTTAACACTTCATGTTGACATAATGGCAAAGAAACACTCATATTTTCGCAAGATAATTGGATGTAACATGTAAAATGGAAAAAATTACCACAAAACACACTTAATAGCACTCGTAAATCACAAGCCTTCGCACGATCAAACTCACAAGGTATAATGAAATTTCATACACTCCCATCATACAACCATCAAGTAAAACTAAATCGACCCACATTTATTTCCTATCTCAGTTCATGGCTATTCAACACAAATGGAACAAGGCGAAACACATCAATGGCTTGTAAACAACACATTTTAACATATTTCTGTTTCATGAACTATATGCATAGTTTTTCTACTGTGGCATTGCATGGCATTAGACTGATCGAAACAACAGTAATAGCATACAAGAGGGACATCCTCACTAAGTTGTATTTGGTGTGGGAGTTGTAATTTTATTGTTGTTGTTGTTCGTGTGTAAGGTACTCGGCAAAATGTTAATTAAACATTACTTACCCAGATGTTGCTTAATCAATCATCGCCTGTCCACATCTGGTGACCCTGACATGATCGAAGAAAATGCAATGTTTCGTGGAACAATCGTGGCATTATTATGAGTGAATGCACATTAACGCAACTCGAGAACATTCCCTGCAGCACAAAACGACCGAACTAGCAAATCGTATGCAAACACCCACCACTGATCCTACACAGCAAAGTAGGTTATTTTAATTACCCTTAAAATTACGATTAGCAATTTATATAATTTTTTTTTTCAAGATTTCTTTTACACTGACAGACCTTGATAATGAATTTAACACATCACCAGAAGTGTCGCATATCGCTGTAAAGTACTCTTTTTTTTTGGGAAAAATATTAATGTCTGGTTTTTCGTAAATGAATCACAATTTCTTAAAGCAAACATGCACCAGCGAAGTTACTAAATGTCACAATGTCTTGGGTTCCCTTGAAAGCGAAATGGTGAAGATAATTTCAGATCTCATTTATCCAAGCTTCTCGCAAAATTGCCTTACACGGATCTCAAAATGTTCTTAGTCGGTGTGCTTTTTGAGTCGGAACAATGTAAGACTAGGCACCTACAGACCGATACTGATTTGTGGGTCAAAAATACTTCATCCTGCTTACGTGAAATGCGAATACTCGCAAGGGACGACATAAAAGACGAGTTCTTGAGAACAGCATTTTTACAAATTCCAACTAGTGTACCTACCATCCTAGCAACAAGTCATGATGATCTAAACACACAAGCTAGCAAGGCAGACAATGCTCTAGAAATAAGTACACAGGCATTTGCATTTTCTTGTGACAGCAAACCGCACTATACCTCTACATGTAGGGCCGGTACATCCAGTGCCACTCAAAATTGTGGTGAGGCAATAGCCCATATCGAGCAGCAGGTAGAATCTCTAACCTCATCCATTCAGGAAATAACATGTAATCACCTTCGTGATCTGCCCCATTATCATGGCAAGTAACCCGAGTTTTACATTTGATTGTACCGTTATAAATTCCAGGAAAATGCTCAAAAATGTGTCAAAATACAACTTCAAACCTAAAGAGGGAAATGCTAAGGCCCAATAATAACAGCAGCACATGTCGTAGACCAGATGTCATGCTGCTAGTTAATCACTGATACTGTTTCTGGGTACATGTTTTTAATAGTTACTGGTGCAGACATTTCCGTGCATCGTCTGCCAGTTAAATGAAGAAACATCAGCACCAAAAACCTCTATGTAGCAAGTGGCACAGTCATCAGAACATACAGTGAACACTTACTTACACTGGGCCTGGGTCAGCTGTAATCATTTTGGTGTCCTTTTTTACTAGCTGATGTCCAAGTGCCGATTATAAGTTCCGACTTATTTAAACACTCAAATCTGCTTGTTAACATTACAACTCGGATGTTGCTAGATGATGTTACTTCCGTGTCGGTGTTTGGTATTTTTGCATATGATTCCACCTGGGCACAAATATGCTGTCCTCTTCAAGGCCTAACTTAATCTACTCCATGCAAACCCAACATTTCTATCTCCTTCTTTCAAGGCTACTCATACTAATGAAAGTGTGAGCCATCCAGTTTCATGGAAGCCCAAATGTCAACCACCACGAAAACTTGCAACTTTCAAACAGGTATTCTAAGAATAGATCAGTATGGGCATCTGTCACCCATCAAAAAAGTTTGCGGGCAGAATCACTGCACCTTGTAAAAGAAAGAATGGTTTGTGGTATACATGTGGCAATTACAGCTGTCTCAACAACATCATGAAACTAAACAGATGAACTATTCCTCGTGTACAGGATTTCAACTGTTCCTTCAATAGTAAACATTCTAAGATTTTTATAGTTCGCACATTTCATCATATTTCTGTTAACCCAGCAGATGTAACAAAAACAGCCATTGTTACTCCATTCGGACTGTTCGAATTTTTAAAGATGTTGTTTTGTTTGTGCCATGCAGTCCCACTTATTTCAAAGATTTATTGATTCAATTCTACGAGAACTGATATTTAATTTTCTCCTACATTGAAGATATTCTCATCACCTCAGCAAATCAAAAGGAACATCTTGAACACCTGTGTAAAATGTTCAAATGACTCAGAGAGTTTCATATCAACTGACGTGAACCATGCGTCCACGAGTACCTTGTGCCCACTCCGACTGCCGCAGTCATAACAACTACACCAGCTACACCGGGCCGCACCTACGACATCAGGCCAAGAGTGTGTAGTGCAGGTCGACAAGAAAGGAACTTGCACCTTCTTGCTGTAACTCCTTTAATAAGTGGGTAGGCTATCCGAAACGGTGTTTACCCTAACGTCACAGCCATTGGGCGCAGCGGCATTTGGTCGTTGCATCCTCGCAGCTCACGCAGCTAAATACGACACAACGAACCACCGGATGACGTTAACTGGCTGGTAGGCCAGAGATGAAGATATAGGTGCCCCAAACTGTTGTCCAGTGGTGTACAGAATTTTCACAAATATATTGAACACAGTCACCCCATTCACGGCTACAGCCAGGGGTGTTTTTCATTGTATAAATGGCAATCATGCATGGCATTTCACTCCCCTTTACCCAGGTGGACTCATCCATCCCTTCAGGAGACAGCCACCTGGCAATGCTGTAGCCAGTGTAATTCAAACACATCATCGGAAGTGAGATGCGAACAATTTTAGGAGATAATGTAATAACCTATAAAAGAGTAATTATGTTTTTTCTAAAATGGAGATTGTCTTTAGCCTCCAGCATTATAACAAATCATTTAGCATAGTGACATCCACATCAACTTAATAACTTAAACATTAACAGACTTTTTTTATAACGGGGATGTCACCAATATGTTTAATTTAATTCATACAATTTTTCAACATTATTATCATATCACTGAGTGTTCATGTAATGTTTCATCGTTCGGCATTTGATGTTCAGCGTTTGATAGTTCTTGTCTCTTGTGACGACAGAGGAAATTACTCGCTCCAGTTCGTCTCAGCACCCGGACAAGACCAGCGGCGTTGGTCGCCCGCTCCAAGTACCTCCTCAGTACCCCCATATAGGTTGCAATAATTTACCTGCAATAGTAATATATTAATCACTGGAACATTTGTATTATATTTCATGTACTGAGGGGAGAGCCAACCACCTTCTCACTGAAGAGTTTAACACAATCACGCCTCAATATAAGACAACGTGTTTTTCACCGCTTAAGTTCTGGGTCCATTATCATGCATCATTCACGCATTATTCACCTGTAGCAAGGACAGTGTCTCGTCATTAGATATTAAAAGTGCAACCGTAAGTAAGTGGCACCCATCAACAAACTGACGGAGGATTACCACGGTCCCCATGGGCCATCGACCAGACGACACTCATCATTAGCTCACCACTGAGGTATAGCGCCGGCCAATATAACATCCAACCAGCCCTGGTTAACCTCAACAACATCAGAACATAAAGCTGAGCAAATGTATTTATGGTGCTGCTGAAGTGCGATCCCTAGGTTTCACAGTTAGTTCTAAGGGCATTGTTCTACTGCCTGAAAGTGTAGAAGCAATTGTGAGTTAACCAATACCAAAAACTGTGCTTGAGATATGTTGTTTCCTCGAGCTCATCAATTTCGTCCGATGTTGCTTGCCAGACACTGCCAAAACTCAAGCTGTACTCTTTGAATTCACAAAAGGCTCTATCAAGAAGGATCAGCAGGAAATACAGGAAATAGCTACCACCAAACAGTCATTTGAAACCTCAAGTCAAGTTAGGAAATGCAACACAGATTGCACAACCATTTCAGGATGATTGACTGGTTCTAATGATAGATGCTTCTTACATAACCATGGGCATCTCCCTGCACTAGCTCCATAATGTTGATCTTGAACCTCATGCTTTCTTCTCGATAAAGTTTGACAGCACCGAGAAAAATTACAGTACATACTATTGGGAGCCTCTTGCAGCTTGCACTACTGTCAAATACATCTGCTACATGCCAGACACCATGGATATTTCAATATACACAGAGTACAAGCCACATACATATGCCTTCAAGCAGCATTCTGATAAGGCCATTCAATGATAACTTAGTCACGTGGACATAATTTGCCAATTTACAACTGACAACAGATTCGTGTAAACCAAGACGACATTGCAGTGGATGCCTGTTCGAGTATTTATTCCATCACACTTTCCTCTAATATTCCTTGGCAGCATATTGCAGTCGCACGAGCTTTTGTATCTACTACAGTCACCATCATGTTCCCTAAAACACCAGAGCATCCAGCTAGAAGATGGAGACGAACTGTTTTGTGATATGACAGATGACAAAGTTAGAATTTACATACCACCCAAATTCCACAGGACAATATTCAATTCGCTTCATAGCCTAGCTAATTAAGGTATCAAAGGCTCGGTCGACCTCATTCGAAGGCAGTTTGTATGGTCATCACTGAGGCAAGATGCTAAGTTATGAGCTAAATCATACATAATGGCTCAAGGTATGGAGGCACACTACCAGCACAATTGGCAGCTACGACAAAGTTGATCGTCGCTTCTCATATGTCAACATTGATATCACCGACCTTTACCATCATCAAAGGATCATAGATACTTGGTCATAATTGTGAATCGGTTCTTTCGGTGGCCATATGACATGATTTTGTCCTTTCCTAAGATGTTAAGTGCTTCCTTATCACTGATGTAGGGAGAGAGGAGGGTACTTTCGGCAACCAGGTTAAAGGGGAAAAAAATCGAAGCAGAAATGCCATGTTGCATCTTTCTTCAGCACCAACATGATTGCTGAATTGTAACAGCTTTCTGTCGGTTCGATGATCCTAACCACTAACATCTCGATATGTGTTATCGGATGATCTTACTCTGGTGGTTAAGGTATCTGTGTGGTGGTGTGAAAATGGGCCTGTCATTTTCTGTTGATATTGCGTGCTCCACGATGTTAGTACATCGTAATGGACCCGCAGCTGCAAATATGTCTCACCAGTTCTGCAGCATTCACTGTACCACATCACAGTAAGCTGGTGGTACCTCGTGGTTCAGATCGTCAAACTTCATGCTGGACGCACGGTTGCTAGGGCGAAGGGTCTAGATTGTAGACTAATCTATGCTCTCTTGTGCGGAAATGGATTCTCCTAGCTTCTGGTTCAACGATCGAATGTTGTTCGGTTAGCCATGCGAGACAGAGAATTATGTCTTCATGTAGCTCATTGGTTACGAGTGGCACCGTTTTTGGTCGTGTATTATTACTTCTCCCATGTTTTACCCACTATTGTTGGTTGTGGCTAAATGAATGGCTTCACGGTGATGCCACAGAACTCCCACATCAACGAACCCTGGTCATAAAAAGTTATGGGATACTGCTGTGTCAAAAGGGCATAGCGCTTCACACTATTGACATACACTGGGGTGTTTATTATCTTACTTGGCGAAGTTTGTTGATATGAGAGTAGCTGCTGCAGTAGGGCATGTTATGTGATGAGTGTCGGGATCAGCTCGTCGGGACTGGGGGAGGTGATGTCCAGTCGACATACCCCTTCCGCTCGTTTCCAGGCGACGGTTAACTGTCCTTCGCGTCCGCTGCTTTTCCCCTTTTTATTCCAGGGCAAACACTTCACCAGTGGTACTGATCGCCTGGAATGTTTTTGCAGGGGTAGCAGGGCTTCTTCGTTATATCCCATACCCATTTGACATTGTTGGCCACAGTGGGTTCCCTTTGTTTTGGCAGTTGTGACACGATGGGCGATATGTCCTTCCGAGACCCGGCATTGTTACCACCACTGCCGTAATTGGCTTTGCTACTGCGAACCTGCCAATTGATTTGTGCGAAGTACACTCCTCGCTGTAGTTAACCAGGCGTCCTTCCACCATATGAAAATTTTGGCAAAAATGTTTTGAAATTGTGCTTGAATAGCCTGAAACTTATTTTAACACTGTTTCAGTTTTTTTTTTAAACAACGTCGTTACACTCTACTGGTGCATGAAGTGCTACACTTAAAATTCTATATAAAATTATACGAAAAAAGTAAAAAATGCTACAAAATTGCAGAAACCGTTTGAGAAAGTTTGGCACCATTTGATTTGACAACAGTTACGTTGCACGGACAGTTATGCACTTTACTGTTTGCTTTGTAAACACTCCACATGCCAGTTTTTGCAAAGTTTTACTAAAGTAATTGAAAGGCAGTTTTTTGGCTATTTACACATACATATCAGATGAAGGGCGGTTTGAGACACATCCAGATGGTGTTACATTGATAAACACTGGAGAGCCAAAAAAACTGGTATAGGCGTGCGTATGCAAATAACAGAAGTATGGAACCAATCAGAGTAATTCGATATGGCCGGCAGCGCCTATATAAGACAACAAGTGTCTGGCAAATGTTGCTAGATCGGTTACTGCTGCTACAATGGCAGGTTATCAAGATTTAGGTGAGTTTGAACATGGTGTTATAGTCGGCACACGAGATATGGGACATAGCATCTCCGAGGTAGCGATAAAATTTGGATTTTCGCATATGACCATTTCACGAGTGTACCGTGAATATCGGGAATCCGGTAAAACATAAAATCTTCGACACCGCTACGGCCGGAAAAAGATCGTGAACGAACGGAACAAACGACGACTGACGAGAATCATTAAACGTGACAGACTTGCAACCCTTTCTCAAATTGGCGCATATTTCAATGCTGGGGCATCAACAAGTGCCAGCGTGCGAACTATTCAACGGACCATCATTGATATAAGCTTTCGGAGCTGAAGGTTCACACGTGTACTGTTGTTTACTGCACGACACATAGTTTTACGCCTCGTCTGGGCCCACCAACACCGCCATTGGACTGCTGATGACTGGAATCACGTTGTCTGGTCTGACGAGTCTCATTTCCAATTGTATCGGGCGGATGGATGTGTATGGGTATGGAGACATCCTAATGAATCCATGGACCCTACATGCCAACAGGGGACTGTTCAAGCTGGTGGAGGCTCTGTCATGGTATGGGGTGTGCAGTTGTCATGAAATGAGACCCCTGATATGTCTAGATACGACTCTGACAAGTGACAGATACGTAAGCATCCTATCCGATCACCTGCACCCATTCTTGTCCATTGTGCATTCCGGTAGACATGGACAATTCCAGCAGGACAACGCGACACCCCACACATCGAGAATTGCTACCGAGTGGCTCCAGAAACACTCTTTTAACTTTAGACACTTCCATTGGCCACTTAAATACCAGACATGATCATTATTGAGCATATCTGGGATGCCTTTCAACGTGCTGTTCAGAAGATATCTCCACATCCTCGCACTCCTATGGTTTTGTGAATTGCCTCCTGCATACATTCAGACATTATTCGAGTCCAAGCCACATCGTCTTGCGTCACATGTGCGTGCTCGCGGGGGCCCTACACAATATCAGGCAGGTGTTCCAGTTTTTTTGGCTCTTCAATGTACATGACACTTGTGAAATTTACATACAGTTCTAACACTTATAAGTTGATTTAAAAATATGTGATTTGTTGTCTTGTTTATGACACATTGCTTAATGAAATACATTTAGTATGCACTAGAATGAATGTTACAATCTCTAGCACATTTTAAATGTTTGAAAATGTTTTTAAAACAACTTTTTAAAGAAATAAACCACACCTTTTGAAATGTTTAAAAGTTGGAAAATGTTGGAAAATGGTTTGCATGGCCATACCAGAATTGTGCCATAGTCTTGAGACAATGGCATGAAAGCTAATGCACAGTAAGTTTAAAAATGTGACTTTTGAATTTTTAAAATTTAGGAAAATATTGAAAAGGGTCTTTTTACATCCACACCGAAAGGGCTCCTTACGTTATGAGGTTGGGGTTGGAGAACGGTAGTAACATCACCACTCCACCGCTCTTCGTGCAGAATTCAGGCGGGAAACACTCACCAGAGAAATCTTGTAGTCTTCTTACTGTCTGCTCTGCTGTTGTGGGTCGTGGCTGAGTCACACGTGTGGATAGACTGTTCTCCCGATTACAATATCACAATTGAAGGGTTATTTATTGCGATTCGATAGGCTGCTAGCTGTGGGCAGTCGCGATCGCCCCAGTACCGCAGTCGGTGCCCATTGTGAGATGGGCAGTTATGCTGGTATCAAGTCAGATAAATGCGGAGTTGTAATTTTACTACACACTCCAATCAAACACTAATAAATGTACATGTTTCACCAAATACACTTAAAATACCCTTAGAATGGTTGGTGGATCCAGATCCCAAAATGATGTTATGAGTCATGGGCTCTAAATCAAAACACTGACTTGGGGATTACAGTAATTTATTAATGTTTTGACACTACAAACCACTTGACGGTACTCACATCGTTAAGTGGACCCGACATACTAAGCTCGTCGGGTTCTGATGCGGGGAAAATGAGCAAGGGCTCACCAAATTAGAATGGTGAACCTACATTCCTGGGGCTGCAGATCTGCAGGAGGTGGAGAGGCGCTCCTCCCAGGCGAAGAAGTTACAGTAAGTTTTAGGGTTCTGGTAAAAAAAGAAGTTAAAACTATGGTTCTTGGTGAAGACAAAGAAGTTTATGAAATGCCCGGGAGTCGCGAACCACGCGGCCTGCTCCATTGAATGCCAGTGTCAGACTAATTGGCTTCCAACATATTTCTGGTCATTTGCTGTGAAGATGCTGGGAGTCGGAAACATGAGAGCATAAAGTAAATGCAAAATACAGCAAGGCCTTAATTGTTTACAATGAAATGTGAGCCTTGCATCCACATGCATCATGCCATGCATCATGACCACTTTCACCTCTGCAATAACTTACACTACCAAGCCATTAACGAGCCGAAGTGAATACTCGGCCACGATTCATCAGTATGGGTCGGCGAGAACGGAAGATACCCGTCTCGTCACTATGTACTTCGTGACTCAAATGACCATCTTTCTTTATTTACCTCAAGAGGCAACTCTTGGGGGAAAATAACAAGTCGTTCAACACTGTGNCCCCGAAAGCCACAGCCTACAGTCGCCCGGAAAATTGAGGGAAGATCGGTGCTGCTGGCACCGCTATGCCTAGTGTCCTTCCGACCTGCATAATGTCGACCACCTGCAGGCTGAGTTATCAGTGCTACATGATTCTATTCGTGGTTAAACAGTGGGTAATAAAATCCTGAAGGAATACAAAGTGTCAAAAAAGCAGTAGCCAAAAAACTAAATTCATTTCTGTATTAAAAGTTCAAACGAGCGTGGCTACCGACACCAGGGATGGACTCGTTCAGCCCACCCAAGCTGGAACACTTCTACTCGCCCATTGGCGAAACAAACCTGAAACTGAAATATACTTGGAAAACTTACCAGTAACTGAAATGTATTTTCAGTTTGCCATTGTTATAGTCAATTTTAGCATTTTAATTATGTTCAATGTTGAAAATGGCATTTATATCTCTTCTTCACAGCAGACTGCCTATCATGGTCCTACAGTGTTTACTTCATGTTCCTAATGTGGTGATATCCTCCATGATGTCAGTGTCACAAATATATTTAAGACCTAAAAAATTACACAGATGTCAACAACATGTTGTACACCATAAAATTAAATTTTGTAGTATATTAATTAGCATTAAGAGGGATCATGTTAATTTCACATTATTTTTGGTGCCGGTTTCGTCCACTATTAGCAGAAGACGACATTATGATTTAAGTCTGATTTCAGCACTAGGCCCAGCCGGAAGAACTGGAGTTTCGCTCCGTGCGGACCCCCTCGGTACCTTCATTTTAGACGACGAGTCCTGGCTGCTGAGGGATGAACATCGTGCTCGTGGCTGCTCCGACTCCGGGATCTACCCGCCCCTTGGGACCAGCGAAGAACGAGGACTTCTGCGAGTGAGGAGGGACTGCAGCAGCTCGGGTGCGGCGACTACTCTGCAACTCGTCGCGTCCTCAGGTGGCGGATAGGGGATCTCCAGGCTCTGGAGTGGCTGGGAATATTCAAATACCAGCCCGCGGACCAACTGGCCGGTGCAACAGCGCCGTCGTCGTGGACATCGGGGATCTTGGCGGCTCAGTACGAGTTGGCGAAGCGCATCAGTGGGTGGCAGTTCAACGATCAAGGCGGGGAGGGGGATCTCGAGGTGCTGAAACATGCGAAGTGTAGCGAACCTCGCTGCTGGATTCTGTGAGCTGCTGACTGCTGGTTTGTGAGGAATGGCCATGGAATGCTTCGGACCTCTGAAGCTACCTGATGTCAGCCTCCACTCCTGGGCCAGCTGCTTTCACCTCCAGCCTGGTAGGTCCTGGAAGTCTCGCCTGCCTGAAGACCGACGGACTACTTTGGAGGAAGAGGGAGAGGGTGCCCCCCAGCATTTTGGCTTCCCGCCTTCACCCACGGCGTGGAGATCCTGGTGTCAGCGCGGAAGAGTGAAGATGGAGTAGGTGCCATGACTAAGCTGCCCGGTCTGCCGACTTCCACGACGAGAAGCAGGGGGGCCCTGCATTCAACAAGCTGCTGTCAATATTATTGTGCAGGTGCGCCTGCGCAGAAATATTGACAGCAGTCCCCCTCAAGGGTGCTTGCGCCCACAGAGCCTTTCTCTTCTAGAGTTTCATAACCCACATTAAATAGCATGTTACCCATACCTGCTCCCTTTTTTTAGCATTTTTAATGCATGATAAAGTTTTGAACTTCTTTCCTGTCGAGAGGGTTTTTACTGTGTCTATGCAGGTTTTTTCCCCTCTCCCTTCTTAGAAATAGCTCAGCTATTCCACACTCAGGGATGCAGGAATGGCCACAAACCTGGCCATGACTGCTTTATCCCTCTTTGCCACGATGCAAGCCTCCTTTCCTAAATTCCCTCCCATGTAGGCGTATGGGGCCTAGCCCTGAGACGTAACACAGTCCAGACCTACCCCCCGGACAACACTTAACACTTAGTTATTAGGGTAGTTAGGAAAAAAAATTCATTTTAGGTTGCAATCACTTTCAATTCAAGAGCATTTTCATGTAACCATAACCTTTTGCTTATTTCGTGCAGAGGGGATGACCACCTGTCTTCCTGTCGTATTTAACAGAACTTAATATGTACCGCGTAACTGCACCTAATTTTAAATGGCTCAGGCCCTAATGAACAGCAATGGTCACCGGCAGACCACATGCCATCTCTGCATAAACTTATAACATATCAGCGTAATTACATATGTATTACGGAAGGAAGTAAATGTCTTGAACAACCACATTTATTGATTTACTTTATGCCTTGGGGTTCTTTGGGTGCTGCACCATATTGCAGTAGTAGCAAGTGTAAGTAAGGCATGCGAGTTGGCCTATAATCTCACCAGCAAGAATAGTGAAACACAAGATATGTGCATTTATTGGTAAGTTCTTTATTATTCATAAGCACCACAGATTTACAGAGAACTCCAGCGACTCATGGGCCATCGACTGCACGACCCTCGCTAACTCACGCTCACTGAGTTATGGCACCGAGCAATTTCATCAGTTTTCATCTTAACCTGGCAAGCCGGGAACATTGGGAACCTACATCAACATCTCTGGAACCCCCTACACTTCAAATGCATAAATGGGAAAGCTCCCTTAGCTAAATGTAGACTGAACGTTGTCCCGTATGAAAAACTTACATACTTACATGACCACTAACACTCGTAAAAAATTAGTGTTGCACAATGGTGTCGGTTGTTCGTATGCATCCCGATCAGGGGGGCTACGCTACTAAGCCTGGTGTCGCCTTCATGTGTGCTACACACTGATGGCGCAGCACTGAATGTGAGCACATGTGTGGGTCGTTTGGGATCCGAACCACGAGACTGTCCTGGTGTCACCCACTTGGTTCGATCAAAGTGGCACCATCAGCTGACTAGCGTTGTTTTGTTTGAAGCAAGTACTTCCCCAAAAACCATCGAGATACTGTAATTGACGGTAAGACCCGATGTTCTTACGTCGGCACGGTGCTCGGCTGTTGTTGTATTGTGGTGCAATAAACGGTTGCGGAGATCAGTGAGTTTGGGCACAGGTAAATATATAATATTTGGAGGTATTTCAAACACATTCAAGATTATTTGATAAAATTTGTTGGAAGCAAATTTTGATGGCTGTAGTTTGTCTTCAAATTTTATTGTCTAATAATAGTTGAATGAGAAAATTTACGGTGTGAGTAGGTCTTTAGTCCGACCCTTTACGTGCTTTTTGGTCCGTACTAAAGCAAGATGATGCCCGGTCCAGCAATAATAAGGCTCTCTGAATACGAAAAAAAATTGTTCTGAGGATGATGTTTCCGTAGTCTGGTCTAAAAACGACAATGAAGAAGGCCCAAATCGTGTATTTCCCATTTGCATTAAAGCATCATCATAAACAAATATCAAAAAATTTGTTATCTACCTTTTTGTTTGTAAGGTTAACATTTACAATAATAACATAATCAAGGGTTTTTTGCTATACGGAACACTACAGATCTTATATTATTTGCTGCATTGATGCAAAGAACATTCCATGACTTGAATTAAAAATAAACATGAAATCAAATGGAACAACTTCGTGTTTTAGTTCGTGCAGGGCAGAATTTGGATTTGTGGCGTTATCTAGTTACAGGCTTGTAGTTGTGTTACTTTTATGAATATTCACATAAAAGGAAGTATTTTGTAAGTGTGTAATGGATTTTTGTTTTTTTAATGTATTTTAGGCACTGTGAAGTGTTTGTATAGCTCCGCCCCTTTTAAATATATATGTCAGTTTCACGGAATTGTAAGCATTTTTGTTGCTAGTAATAGTAAATTATTATTTCAATATTTGTGAGTCCATAATTATGCGTCGGTCCATGTATTAGTCCGATGTTGCCATTGTCATGAAGAGTTCATTCCTCAAAATTTCGATAAATATATATATATATATATTTTGGTTGCTTTACAACGCACATGGTAACCTTTACTAAGAGAAGATAAAAATCTTTTATAGGCCAAGATGTTAAGCTGTTAAGTATAAGTCTGTTAAATGCAAAGGTTTACAAAATTACTGTACCACAAAATACATAACAAATATGGATATTTCAAGAACTGCTGATATATATGTTAATAATAATAATTGCAATAAAAACTAAAACAACTTGCAATCGGGTTGTCACCCGATTAGCAAGCGCTTCCTTTAGTCATCCCTTTTTACTGTCCAGTCCCAAAATTGCCCAACCCCCTTCACTATCACCAACTCCTCCTGCAACACATTCCACTCCCTCACAGTTCTCACCAGCATGAAGTGTCTTCCCATTTCCAACTGCCTCCATAACCTCTAAAAGTTTTTAAACTAACAATAACAAACACCCGCAATTAGGCTACCCCCGGTTTGCGAGCCATCTCACCTCTCCCCTACCCGTCCAAACTCCTTCCATGACCTTCCTGCAGTTTGCAACCCCCTTACTTAGCTGGCAGCGTAAACTTCCCCACCCTCCCTCACCATTCCGCATCCTGTACATCCTGATCAGCCTTTCAACTTTCCTCTTGCCCTTCAATGAGCTACACCCCATTTCTTTTATCACCACTGATGGCCTATAGCTCCCTTTACCCATTTTGCTGCTCTTCTTTGCACCATCTTTACCTCTCACACCTCCACCCCCACGTTTGGGTCCAATACTGCTGCTGCATATTCTAACATCGGCCGTACCATTGTGCCATATGTCATCTTTACCACACTGCTAACTCCCTTCAACACCCTTCTCAACATATCCAAAGCCCTTCTTCCCTTTGCAACCACCCTCTCTACCTATTTTTTCTATCTGAGGTCTCCCTGCAATACAATCCCTAGATACTTACGTAATTATTAAGTTTAGTGACTTTTCTGTAAAAAAAAAAAAATTCACGGCAAATGGTATATTTCCACTCTACTAATGATGCAGAACACGAATATACGAGGGACATGAACGTACGACTAACTTCGTAATATGTGCCAACCTAACCCCACGATGAGTGAATCACTATTTTACATTTTTAAACTAACCTACGATTGTAGAGTTTTACAATAACCTAGGATTTGAGGGTTTTACACTAACCTAGGCTTGTAGGGTTTTAAACTAACCTAGGATTTAGGGTTTTACACCAACCTACGATTGTTGGGTTTTATACTAACCTAGGATTTTAGGGTTTTACACTAACCAAGGATTGTTAGGTTTTACACTAATCTAGGATTGTATTGTTTTAAACTAACCTAGGTTTGTAGGGTTTTACACTAACTTACAATTGTAGAATTCTACACTAACTTAAGATTGTACGGTTTTACAGTAAACTTTAAATTGAGGATTTTAGGGATTTAAAGGAACCGTAAAACACACCAAAAGAATATAAATTAACTCACCTAGGTAGGCGGCTGGTACGATTCCTCTGTCAACGGCCAATTCAACCTTACCTCACTCGACGAAACACCATATTCCACTGAAATGCCACATACGCGAATGTAACGCACTGAAGCACTCATTAACAGCAGAATGTTACGCACTGAAGCACTCGTTCATAGGCTAATATAACGCAGAGAAGCACTCGTTCTTGTTTTCTCAGTTTTAAATCTGTCTGATTGGGACGTCACGACTCACCCCGGCAAAGACACAATGGCTACTGAGCTGTTTCAAAAATTTACGTTAACAACGCGTCACGGTGACGTAACAATACCCAGAAGCCAATACGGTGACGGAAGGAATCATGACGTCACCAAAAATCATGGCGCCGGACACAAACAAAGCGGCGAACTGCTTGTACTTTTAACTATTTAATTTAATACGTTCTACTTATTTTAACATTACGCCCTCCTGAATATTAACTGGGTAAGCTGTGTGGAATTCATTAATGCTACTTTTGTTTATCCAGGATGTTTCCTTCAGAAAATTCATTAAACTTAATAATTACAGATACTTATAATCTGCGGCTTCTCCTATCTCTTGCTTCTCCCATCTGTACATGTCCCTGCTTATCACCTTCTTCCTTGTAAACATCACTACCTTAGTTTTTATTGCATTTCCTCTTCATTTTATTCTCCATGGTCCACAACCATATCCTGTCAATGTCTGCCTGCAAGTTTTCACCTCCTCCAACCACTGTATACAATACACAATCATCTACAAACAATCTTATTTTTACCTTAATCCCCAAACCCATGTAATTTACCATTATGGTAAACAACAAAGGGCCCATCACGCTTCCCTGCGGTACCCCTGACATGACCTCTCCTTCCTCTGTTTTTTCCAATACATTCTGCTATCCACTTGTCCGATATCAGCCCATCCACTTTCTTCATCAAAGTCTATGAAGCAATCCACCTGCTTCCCCTCATTGCCTGCACCAGATCCTCTAATGGTCCAGCCAGCTGCGTCACACATGAGTATCCTTTTCTGAAACCATGTTGTGACTCCTCCAACCAATTCCTCTTGTTCATAACATTCACCACGTACTGAACCACCAGCCTCTCCATTACCTTTCCTGTACTCTATGTGAGACTCACCGGTCTGTAGCTGCCAGGCCTCCCCCTCTTCTCCCCCTGCTTGATTATTGGGACTACCAATGATGTTGCACCGTAGATGCACATTTCTAAGGCCTCGAAGCCAGTCAAGAGCCCTTGGCAGGGGAATTCAGACACGGCCAGTGTTACTTTTCTGTGAGAATTCTATTTCACTGCAATACTTAGTTCTCGTAGGTCTCTCATCTTGAAACTTGACATTAAATCCTTTTACAACTTTTTGACTTTTGATAAGTTGGCAGATGCTATCAAAATATCATCTGCATATACTGCTATTACAATTTTATCTCCCCTTGTCATCAAAGTGTATACACATTGATCAGCATGAGTTGATTTAAAGTTAAGTTCTATCAATCTAGCATCAAGCTTCTCAAACCATTTTCTTCCAGTTTGTTTTAGACCACGGATACAAGCATTTTTCGAGGAATGCTGGTTTCTCCATGAATACTGTAGTATCTAATTCAGCATTTAATAATGATGTTGATACATCTAATTGGTGAATTTTAAGATTCTCTTCTGCAACCATTCCAAGGTAAAAGTCTTATCAAACTCAGTTTTACAACTGGAGCATATATTTCCAAATAGTTCCTCCCTGGATGCGGAGCAAATCCTTTTCCTACAAGTCTAGCCTTTCTTCTTTCAAGTTGATCTGCTGCATTGAATTTCTCTTTTAATATCGTCTGGTAGCCAACAATGATTTTTGCATCTTTTTTTTTTTTTTTTTTTTTTTTTTTTGTTAAAACCCAAGTTTCCGATGCTATATTTCAATTTGGTTATCAGTGGTGTTGTTGCAAGTTTGGAAAAATGTCTTGTTACTTTGAGTACCAACATAATGCAGTCCATTGACTTTGTTGGCCTTAAGGGCGCTGCTTACTTGCTTGGTGCTTGAATTGCATCACAGTGTTTGAAATCCACATTTTTTTTTTACAAAACCACTAAATATGTTCAAATTATATTGATGTACGAAAAGAAAACACACTTCAGACGAGGTTCAAATAACACAATATGCATATTATAAATGCTATTCCCGAGCCCTCCAATATAGCTAGAAACTGCTTTTTCACACTGCTGTATCTCATAATACACTGGTCGGAAATATGCGAAACAATTAAACTGCAATGAATTTTGTTTCAGATTTTCTAGCAATAAAATTATAGGGTCACTGCATAAAGTCCTGTAGGTACATGCAGCATGATGGAAATGCTGCATGCCAGCTCAGCGCCTTGCACGCAGGAGTGATGGGGCACTAGGTATGTGTGTCAGTGTTGCCCTTATGGCTCATTTGCGCCTGAGCCTCAACAGCCCCAAAAATCTTCAACAAGGATAAATTGTTCAGAGTAGCGGCTTTTCTGGTAAAAAAAAAAAAAAANATTTCCACTCTACTAATTATGCTGAATAGGAATATACTAGGAGCATTAACGTATGACTAATTTCATAATATGTGCCCACCTAACCTAACAGAACCTAACCCCACGATGAGTGAATCACTATTTTACATTTTTAAACTAACCTAGGATTGTTGGGTTTTAATCTATCCTAGGATTGCAGGATTTTAATCTAACCTACGATTTTAGTCTAATCTAGGATTTTAGGGTTTTAAAGTAACCGTAAAACCCACCGGAAGTATATGAATCAACTCACCTAGATAGGTGGCGGGTACAATTCCACTGTCCTCGACCTATTCAACTGTCGTGCACCTTACCTCGCTCGACAAAACATCACAATTTACTAAAACGTCCAAGTAACACCCACCACATAGGCGAATATTACGCACAGAAGCTCTCATTCTTGCACCCTCCNACCGTAAAACCCACCGGAAGTATATGAATCAACTCACCTAGATAGGTGGCGGGTACAATTCCACTGTCCTCGACCCATTCAACTGTCGTGCACCTTACCTCGCTCGACAAAACATCACGATTTACTAAAACGTCCAAGTAACACCCACCACATAGGCGAATATTACGCACAGAAGCTCTCATTCTTGCACCCTCCNATTTACTAAAACGTCCAAGTAACACCCACCACATAGGCGAATATTACGCACAGAAGCTCTCATTCTTGCACCCTCCATTCTTAAATCACAAGCCTTTGCACGGTGGGATTCGGACGTCACAACTCACGCCCGCAACAACACAACCGCACTGTCTCGCATCTCAACTGCAACTAAAATATGGTGATGGTGACGTCTACAGACCTGCAGCCAATAAGGTGACGGCACGATGCACATTTGTTCATGTTACTAAATCAGTACTTCATCAAACATCATGGTATCCGACGTAAAAAAAANGACGGCACGATGCACATTTGTTCATGTTACTAAATCAGTACTTCATCAAACATCATGGTATCCGACGTAAAAAAAGTGGACGAACTGCTTGTACTTTTAAGTATTTTATTTAATACGTTCTACTTATTTTAACATTATGCTCTCCTGAATATTAACAAGGTAAGCTGTGCAGAACCCCTTTAAGCTACTTTTTGGGTTTAGGATGTTTCCTTCAGAAAATCAGCTACTCTGAACAATTACCCAATTCTCTTATCTGACCATTTATAGATGTACTTTGATCTTTGGATGCCAATTTTAACATACCACAGTTTTAATTTTTAATTGATGCTATCAAACATTTCTCTTTTGGAACACATATGGGAAGTACATCCACTAAGCACCAAACTAAATTGTTTCATATGATGAACACTTTTCATATACCATTAAAGTTTCTTGATTTTTCTTGTTCTTTTGGGGCATTCACTAATTTTNTCATATGATGAACACTTTTCATATACCATTAAAGTTTCTTGATTTTTCTTGTTCTTTTGGGGCATTCACTAATTTTGTGCCCCAAGTTTTTGCAGTTATAGCATAGAATTTTTGAAATACTAGTTGTGCTATGAATGAATTTTTGAAAATGTGGTTTATTTTGAAAGTACTTTTGAGGACCCTTATTTTTACCAAGAAAAGCTTCTACATTTTCTGTTGTACTACAAGAATTTTTTTTTTTTTCTTCACTTTCGTGTAAAAATTTAACTTTTTAAGTCCTCAGGAAATGGTAGATTGCCCTATTACTCAATAGCTATTCTAAAGTTTTCAAAAGAAGATGGCAGTTAATATAACATCATCATACTAAGGAGATCATTAGTTATTGTAATATCCATGTCTACAAGTTTGTGTACTGTATCACTAAATTTATTTAGATTATCCCTAATATCACTTTTGTGCATGTTTTGCAAAATAAGTTGCTTCAAAAGAGTAACCTTTTTAGCTAAACAATTCTTACAGACAATTTTTTTTTTTACTTTTTTGTGAAGACTGCAGTCTCCCTTAATCTTCTTTTTAATTTCAGGAATGTATTTTATTCACAGCCTGGGCCCATAACCTGTTGTTCATGATTAAAAACTGAAAACAGTATTAAGTGTGCAGTTTCCTGTAATTAATGAATATTACCATATATTACTCAATAGTAATCTTTACATAAAAAAATTTTCTCTCTTCCTTTCTTTTTTAACAGTTGCATAGACAGTTCAGTTCCTGGAGTGCATGGAGATATACAGTACTTGTGACTTAAACACATATATAACAATAATACCTAAAATTCTATCATAGGCCTAATCATAGCTTTATAAACTTTCTCCTTCACCTCTCCACTAACCCGTTTCAAGACCCTTCCCTGCATTCCATAAGCCCTTCTTTCCTTTGATACCACTCTTTGAACTTACTTTTGCCACGTAAGTTCACTCTGAATCACCACTCCTAGGTACTTATACTCTCAAGCTTCATCTATGTCTTGCCCTTGCAATTTATAAGTGCCTTCATACTTTCCCCTCTCCCTAGTGTACTGTGAAAAGACTGTCTCCCTCCCCTCTTTTTGAAATATAATATTAGTTAGCTCTCAATGGTAGACCTCACATAATTTTTATAGAGAATCGTCTCGTGTAAGACTATATATTTTGAGTTTCTTGTAATTAATGCTTTAGGTAACTAAAGTAATTCTGTCTTAATGCCTTATTAACCTAACTTGATTGGAAAATATATTTTATTAAAATTATTTTATTGACATGTAAATACTTCTGAACTATTCCCTTGTGATATATTAATTCTGCACGTAGCTGTCTGTTATGATAATGCAATTAAATGTACAAAAACAAAATANTATTCCCTTGTGATATATTAATTCTGCACGTAGCTGTCTGTTATGATAATGCAATTAAATGTACAAAAACAAAATAATCATGAGGGGTTATGAAATAAATCAATTTGTATGTTCGGAATTAATTGTAATTTTGTTATATTTTTCAAATTATATTTACATCTCCATAGCTTGCATGTGATGGCTGAGTCACAGGCCATGAGGAGGTATGACAGCTTCATGACTCTGCTCCTAGACGGGGGGTGTGAGGAGGCGACACTTNTGACAGCTTCATGACTCTGCTCCTAGACGGGGGGTGTGAGGAGGCAACACGTGCAGGGTGTGGTCGGGTGAGGTCAAAGTTCGGGTAGCTAGATATATATGGTGGAAATGTGCTGTTCTTGGTCTTTATGGAGGCAACATCAAGGGTCTTCAGCCCAGGAGGAGCTCATGGGAGCTTGATAGTTTAAGATAGACTGACCATTGCTGATGGAGCATGGTCCAAGAGTGATCTTTAAATTAGCTTTGTTATGAATGACTTTATGAAGCTAAGAGGGTTTTGTATTGTAGGTAAAATGTTAGTAACTGGTAGACTTGTTTTCGTGACAGAAGGATGAATTTAGTGATTTGACGTATGGGTTGGCAGTAGGCATTAGAAACCTGCCAAGAAGAAATTTATAGCCCATGTATGTTTCAGATCACAACCGTGTTTTTAGACAGATCATTACGCTATAGGGCCCTCTTAACTTTTGAAACATAACAGAGTAAATGAGAATGTATCAAGATGAGCTTTTGGCATTGTCTNGCTATAGGGCCCTCTTAACTTTTGAAACATAACAGAGTAAATGAGAATGTATCAAGATGAGCTTTTGGCATTGTCTCAGTATATGTCTGTTCCCGAGATGTTAAATGTTTCATTTGAAAGGATATTGAATTATATTGGCTTTATGATAAAATGTAATGGTATTGATAGGGAGGAGCCAAGGAAGGATTAAATTTAAACTTAGTTTAGAAATCAATTTCATATGTTATTTGTAACTTGACATAAGTTGGAATTCAACAAATGTGATGTTACTGTTAGGACTATGTTTTAAAGGAAATGTGATAGTCAGGTAACTGGGTCCCCTTGAGATTTGGTGAGTTAGAGATTTCAGTTGTAACGATTATTCGAGCTAGCAATATGTATTTGGTTACATAATTATTAAGATCTTTGGTAGGGAACAGTTGTACTGTTGAGAGTGAAAACATGTAATTCCTGGTTGTTAAAAGTGTATGGTTCTGTATGAAAATAAATAATAGTATTTTAAGGAACTGAAAATGATGAATTTCTCTCTCATATTAAGTACATGAAAACCCTGTTCATCATATTTTCCATGATCATATTGTATTTATGCATGACAGTGTTTAATGAGCAGTTGTTTGTGATACCTATATGTAGTAAGTGACCACTGTTCCCCTGTTGAGATGGTTTCCCCTCTTAATTAATTAATGCTAGTGAGGTGTCTAATGTGTGGCACTTTCATGACTCCTATTTCACAAGTGGATAGGAACCAGTGAGCCACTTTTAGGTGGTACAAGTGCTGTTCATGTATGTGCATCATATTTCATAGGAATAGGACCACAGTCTCAAAAAAGTCTTACTTTCATTTCTTACTAGTTCTATAGTTAATCTAGGGTATTAGGTATATACGTTATTGAAAAATGGCTAATAGACTATGTCGTTCAATAGTGTTAAGAGAGTATTATGTCTTTTTGCTAGGTTTGATATAATGTATTATGCAAGTTAAGAAATTATTTCGCGGTAAGAGTAATTTTTAATTTTAGTTTGACTTGCATTTGACACAGTAACCAGGAATATAAGAAGTAGTGTTTTTTTTTTTGGGTTATGATAGCTATAGTGATAACTTGGAACCCTTCGGTAAATTAATCAGACCCCTTTTCATAGCCTAGTCATTCGTGGTTGACATGTCCCAGGCTGTGACATCTCGCGAACCCTCCCCCTCCGAAGATAGGCCTGACGGGGTTTCTTTGGCAGAGCACGAATATTTTTGCACTCGTAATCTCGGCATAATCAGTTTTGGTAACACCCATTTTCTAAAATTACCGTAGTGGCAGCAGCTATCCTCACCTTAATACCATCTTTTCATGAGAATTCTTCTCTCATCTGTCGTCACTGGTTTAACTTGTTCAGACTGTTACCCCATTGACCATTTGGGCATTGCTACAGAACCTTATGATCTTGGTTTTTCATGGATTAATCTTCATTTTATTCCTTTCTGTCCACATCCTTATTTGTTCTATGTGCTCCTGCAACTTATTCTTTTTACTCACCTCTGCATACAGTCCGCAAACAGTCTCAATTTGCCACCCATTATCCCTAGTTAATTAACCATGTTGGTGAACAACAAGGGGCCCAGCACGTTACCCTGCGGAACCCCTAACAAAACCCCACCTTCCGACAAGGACTCTTCACACTTTCACCCTCTGTTTTCTCCCCCTCAAGAACTCCCCTATCCAATCCACTAGCTACGTACCATCCATTAGCTCATTTACTTTTGGCATTAAAATCCTGTGTGGCACCTTATTAAAGGCCTTCTCANTAGCTACGTACCATCCATTAGCTCATTTACTTTTGGCATTAAAATCCTGTGTGGCACCTTATTAAAGGCCTTCTCAAAGTGTATGAAGCAGGCATCCACCTATTTCCTGTGATTTACTGCGTGCACCAAATCCTCCAGTAGCTCAGCCAGTTGCGTATCACATGAGTAACTCGCCCTAAAACCATGTTGGTACTCCTGCAGTCAGTTATTTTCATTCATNCAGCCAGTTGCGTATCACATGAGTAACTCGCCCTAAAACCATGTTGGTACTCCTGCAGTCAGTTATTTTCATTCATAACCACTACCACATACTTTACTACAAGTCTCTCCATCACCTTTTGTTTACTTGATGTGAGACTCGCAGGCCTGTAACTGCCAGGATTTATCCTTTCCTCCCCTTGCTTGTATAAGAAAGCAACCAATGCCTTTTACCAGCCCTGTGGCACCTTGCCTTCCTCTAAAGTTCTTCTAGGCAACACTAAGATATCTACACAGTTCTCTCCCACCGAACATTAGGGCTNACCTTGCCTTCCTCTAAAGTTCTTCTAGGCAACACTAAGATATCTACACAGTTCTCTCCCACCGAACATTAGGGCTCCATTCCCTATACCATCTGGACCCACTGCGTTGCTCCTCTTCAATCTTCCTATAACATAACCTGTATCCTTCTCCCTTATCCAGAAATGTTTGTACATCCTACTTTCCCCCTTTTTCCAGTCATCTATCTCCTCAAACACTGACAAGTACTGGGTTTGCAGCAAATCAGCTTTTTCCTTGTCAGCTGTTCCACTGAAACCCTCCTTACAATTCAAATTATTGCATATTTAAGGTAAACAAAAAGTCTTCTTGTAAAAACTATTCATTAATTCCCATATCAAGAAGGAGGTAGTCACTTGACCAAATGGTTTGCCTTTGCTTTGGACCTTCTTCAGTAACTGATACACACAGTAAAATTTTTGTCTGTTATTTTGTAAGTTTGTTTGGTTAGTAGAGCTCTCTCCCATGCCAAGCAGTTGCAGAATGGTACACTTCTCATTCAATGATGTCATGGGCTTTGTTTTAAAACTGCTCATGTTTGCTGCCACCTAGTGCAGTGAGTACTGACATTCCAGTTTGATTTGGGTAGACACATGGTCTGTAGTTTAGGAGTGTGGAGAAATGTAGGTTAGAGAGAAAGCAAGAGGAAACAATGAAAAGAATTAGCACATGTGCGTGTCCACACACACATGCATGCATACACACAAACATGCTCCCCACCTCCTTCAAACCTCTCTTTTCTACCAATGTTTAGAACCTGTATTCTTAATTATTGATCACACCCCACTGTGTAGTGTAGTTTATTTATTTATTTTTTGTTCAGATCACTGGAGTGTTTGGAGTACCAATGTCCAGACTACCAAGAGAACATTGTATTGAAAAAATTTGACTTAGTTATAATTAACTTCTATTTATTCTTAATTTATATTTTTATACATATTTTTTGTGCAGCCAACATTATCTGACATGGGCAGAGGAGGAATCGTTCATTTTAAGGACCAGAACTATGAGAAACTCCATAAGCATCACAAGAAGCTGGGCTGCTTGTTCAATGACCCACTGTTTTCACCCACCATCTCTAGTATTGGCAATATAAAGCATCTCCCATCAAATATTGTGTGGAAAAGGCCAAAGGTAAAATTATTTACATATTCATATTGTTGTTTCATAATTTTTAATCTACTTTAATTGAACATTTGCCTATGAGTTTGGTTGAAATATTGATGAGCTGTGACTGTGAGCAAAATGTAAGTGAAACATATCTCTAAATAGTTTTCAGTTTTTTCAACTCTTTCTATTCACTATAACCCAGTATGTGAACAAATGATTCCTGAGAGAAATTGTTCTCAGTTAACCAGATGATCCTTCAGCAAGTTTTTGCTCCGTGTTATATACATACTGTCAGCTAGGCTTGTGGCTTGTAAATGCATATGAGTGGGGCAGAATCTGTTGAGAAAAGTTTTTATTATACTGTTGGAAATTGTGATTCAGAGGAGAAATATTGATCAGACTGTCTTTTTACACTATTAGATCTCTTTTTAGTCCAGTCACAGTTACCTCACACTTTTCTGAATCCCTGCTAAAGTTATACTTTTGGTTACTGAGTATGTATACTTCCACTACATGTAAATATAAACACGGCCATGTGATTTCTACGTTTTAACTGTAAAATGCTTTGTTTACTGTTTTCAGCTGTTCACAGAATTCTGTCATATTAAAAAAAAAAACATTTTGTATGAATCTTTACAATGTAGGCCAATAACCATATTTAGGTCAGCTTTATGACTTTTCAACAGTGTCTGTATTGACAATAGTTCTTACTGTTATTATTTTATATTGTTAACATTTCTTATACACGACATAGTACATTACACGTAATACACGTTAATATTTTGCTGCGACCTTGGTTAACCCTGTTACAACTGTTATATCTCTTGACGTGCAGTGATTTTAGATACATTATTAACGTATATATTTGGTAGAATATATGTTACAAGGTACTAGATGCTTCATGATTATTAAAACTCAAAAACCACTGTAACAGCACATCTTTAATTGTCATCTTTTACTACTATACTATGTGTCATTGCCACCAACCGCAACATATAACAGTTACTACATCTCCCCTTTACACAAGTTAAATCATAGTATTTATTACATACCCTAACACTTTTGTTTTACAATGTGCTTGCTTAGCCTTATCAAGCTAATGTTTTTAACAAATTCATTCCAGCTCAACTTTACAATAGTCTGCTTGGCCTTGACAGAAATCTATTTCTCTTAATTGTCACAGCACACCTTTACAATTACTCTACTTAGACTTAACGTAGATTTCATAGTCCCTCAAGTACTTAGGTCTATTACAGAGTCTTCCGCTTCGTGTTACAAGAGCAGTCTCAGTTGGGCTCATGCTTGCCTGGTTGGACATATCTTCAAAATTCTGTTTCTCTATCTTTACCTGCTTTTGTGCATGGATGAACTCCCGACTTTGATGATTCCATCCCTTGAAATCTTTACAGCTTCTCACCCTCCTGTTCTACTCTGGTTCTCTCTCATCTGCTTTTTTTTTCAATTCCCCGAACTCAACAAATTTGGTAAAATAATCAGCTACCAGAATGTAGTTTTTATTAGACAAGTAAAAATGTCTGTACCTATGACCAACCATGGTCCCTCTGTCACTGCTGTCGTGTACATTGGTTCAGCAACATTACTGTTTTGATACTTAACACAAATGTGACAATTTGCCACTAGATTTTCTACTTGCATGCTCATTTGTGGCCAGTACAAATGTTGCCTTGCCCTGTGTTTACATTTTAAAATTACTAAGTGGTTGTAGTGGACTTTGTTCAACATTTCTTTTCTTAAGGATTTTGGTACTACTGCCTGCCCCCATTTGAAAACAAGATCATCAACTGTATACAGTTCACTCCTTACCTTAAAATAGGTTTTAGCTAATTCAGGACATTCTGATATACTTTGTGGCCAACCTTTAAGAATCAACTGCTTTAGTTCTAATTCGTTATCGTTATTTGTTTCCTCTCTTAGTTCACGTAGTCTAGCTTGTGACACACATAATTTCTCAATAACCATTACTATATGTGCTTCAACTTCCTGGCCTAAATCGAAATTGTAATCTTAACCTAAACAATGCATCAGCTATAATGAGTTGCTTCCCTGGCACATATATTAGTGTGAAGTTATACTGTTGCAACCTCAACCTCATGCGTTGTAATCTTAGTGGGCATTCATTCAATGGTTTCATAAATATTGCCAACAGTGGTAAGTGATCTGTTTCAATTGTAAAGTGTGAACCATGCAAGTACTGCAGAAATCTTTCTCAGCCATAGACAATTGAGAGAGTTTCCTTCTCGATTTGAGCATAATTTTGCTCTGCTTAGTTCAAAAATTTGTTGTTATACAAAACTGGTAGATTATTTTTTAACAATACAGCTCCCAAACTATGACTCAATGCATTTACTTCTACTGATAATACTATTGGCTTCTCTTAGTCAAAATACTGTAAAACTGGCTTACTCACTAAAATTGTTTTTAACTCCTGGAACGCCTTATCATGTTTCTCTGTCCATTGCCAGACTGCGCCTTTCCTCGTCAAATCCCTCAAAGGTTAGCCTAACTCCATTCCTAGTGGTATGAATTTGGAGACATACGTTACCATTCCTAGAAAAATTGACAACTCTTTCCTGTTGACAGGTTTTTGCATATCCACAATTGACTTGATTTTTTCGTCATCTGGGCTAACGCCATGTGGACCCAATTTGTGACCAACATAATTTACCTCACTAACACTGATCTTACTCTTAGATTTATTAAATCTCACCCCATTTTCTCTTGCCCTATGCAGCACTAACTTTAACCTCTTGTCATGTTCTTCCTGATCCTTACCCCATATCACCAAGTCATCAATATACAGGATGAGTATTAAAGAATACCCCAACTTTGAAGGTCTATAATATCAAAACCGAACAACCTACAACCTTGATTGACCAATCAAACAAACTGTGGAACCGTAAAGTTTGTTTACCATACATTCATATATGTTCAATGTGACCACCATGAGCGGCCCGAACGACATCTACGCGATAATCAAACTCGTTCCACGCTTTTGTCAGCATGTCCGGTGTTTCGATTTGGATGCCGTTCGTAACTCTCAGTTTGAGGTGGTGAGGGGGTAGCGGGCTCGTATTCGTATTCGACATGTCAATGTGAAGGGGACGGTCTGATGTTTCCTGTATGGTGCACCACCCCATTGGCACGTAGCTGTTCGCGGATATCTGAACGAGATGTTGCCGCAACGTTGGATTGGTCGAGGAGCAGCTGGTGACCATGCTCTTCATCACTGGCCCCCAAGAAGCCCGAATCTTACACCGTGCAATTTTTTCTATGGGGGTACATAAAGAATCAAGTGTTTCATCCACCATTGCCGGCTAACATTGACAACCTCAAAACGAGAATTATGAACCCCATCCAAACCGTAACACCGGACATGCTGACAAGAGTGTGGAACGAGTTTGATTATCACATAGATGTTGTTCGGACTGCTCGTGGTGGTCACATTGAACATTTATAAATGTATGGTAAACAAACTTTAAGGTTCCACGGTTCATTTGATTGGTCAATCAAGGTTGTAGGTTGTTTGGTTTTGATATTATAGACCTTCAAAGTTGGGGTATTATTTTATACTCATCCTGTACCTGAGAGTCCAGAAAACATTTTTGGATAACATTTATGGAAAACTTCTGGAGCAGAGCACGAGCCATAAGGCAATCTGGTAAATATGTACCTATGAATGTGGATCTGTGACACAAGTTCATCAAAGTTTGGTAGTGGATACTCCCTAACTATCACTTTATTTAGATGATTTGGATCTAAAAATATTCTTATGATGTTGTCTGGCTTTCTTACGATAACCAGTAAACTTACCCATGGCGTTGGTTCTGCAACCGACTTGACTGTTCCATACTTTTCCAGTCTATTCAATTTCTCCCTTAGGGGCCCTACTAAGTGAAAAGGTATTTTCTTTGTTCTCGATACCTGTGGTTATGCGTCCTCCTTTAAAATGATGCTATATGTATAATTTAGTTCCCCAATACCTTCAAATAGATCATTATGTGCATTCAATAACCTGTTTACCTCTGTACTACCAGTTGTCGTACTTTCTGTACTCAAAATTGGTTTCATCCAATTTGCTGGCTCCTGTACTAGTTCTACTCTTAATTAACCAGTACAATTCTATTGTTTGTAGTCCCAAGACTGAAGGTGTGTTCTTTTCTTAATTCACCACATGGAACTCTACCACCTCTAGTCTACCTCCTCTAAACATGCATTTACAAAAACACTTTCCTATTACTTCTATTGGTAACCCACTGTAATTCTCTAATTTTATATTTACTCCTAACCTCTCTGTGTCAGACGTGTTCATCACATTAACTTGGGCCCCAGTATCTAATTTTGTTTCACAATCTTATTTTTAATGTGTACTTTCTCTACCCAGGCTGAATTAGCAAGATTGGTGACATTAATTTTACCAATCAAAATAGGTTTTCACTGAGAACATTATCAGGAACACATTCCCTGACATTTACTCTGTCAATGTTTTGTTCATTACTTAAACACAAAACTCTTTATTTTTCTGTCTGTCCCTGGGTGTCTATTTCTCCTGTAGGTTCATTAATTTGATACACATTCCTTACATTACTTTTGCAACACGTAGTAAAGTGACCTAATTTTTTACTCTTCATACAAGTTTTATTGTAGGCAGGACATACCTTTCGCTGATGTCTCTTACCAAATCTTGTGCACTGTATGTAGTCTTCAGTCTGCGATATCCTCTGGGTCTGATGCTGAAGTGAATATCCTTCTCGTCGAGACTGCATTCCTTGCTGCCGTTGCTGACATTGCCTTTCTCCCTTTCCTTCCTTTCTTGCGACTGTCCTGTTGTCTTCTTTCCGCCGTAACGTCCGCTATTCACAGCATTAATACTTGCGACCTTATCACCGTGCATCACAGTCTTCAGTTGTATTCTTGTGAGTTCTGCATTTATGCATATTTGGAGACATTTTTCTAATGTTAAATCATCAGTATTCAACAACTTTGCTTTAACATCGCTGTCTAGCAACTCACTGATAATCTTATTTTTTTATCAAACTGTCTCTCATTTTCCAAATTCGCAGCTCTGGGATAGTATTCTGAGTTTCGTCACATAGCTGTCTATCGACTCGCCTTATTTTTTCTCTCTAGTGAAAAAAATATGCCGTTCCACACTTACATTTGCTTGTGGATGCAATACGTTTCCAGGGATTGCAAAACTTTCTGCGAGTGTTTATTGTCTGCGTCACTGAGATCGAAGATGTTAAATATTTCCAAACCTTCTTCGCCCACTATAGTTAACAAAATAGCTGTCTGCTTCTGGCGTCTGTTTTGAACCTCCCAATGCAAGCATATACAAATCATATTTTTGTTTAAACTTGCGGTAATTTTCGGCCACATTACCAGTAAATATTAACTGTCCCTGTTTTTTGAAGTTATTCATTGTAGCCGCGTTTCTCTCTTCCATTTTCTGTGACTGCACCACGTTGACGTCCAGTAACTTTAGATACATATTTAACATATATATTTGATAGAATATACGTTATGAGGTACTGTATGGTTCATGATTATTAAAACTCAAAAAACCACTGTAGCACATCTTTAATCACCATCTTGGACTACTACACTACGTGTCAGTGCCGCCATGACAGTTATTACAACTAATGTGGGTAAAGAACTGTAGTATTTAACCTCTTGTTATTGATGTCTGTTGGGTTATTTCGTTAAAAGGGCGGCCTCAGTTGGAATAAATATTAAAACGAAGGAGCAGCCAGTCCAACGAATAGACAGAAAATTCAAGCACGCAACTCATGTCACTTATTTTTTCTGCATAGCAGGGACAAACTTAAAAGATAGTAGTGAATATGCACACAGATAGGCCTGCCGTAACTTTTATTCCGTTCATATTTATTTGCATATGTACATAGTTTTACTGGGTTTATTTAATTATTTATTAAAAGTTTTCTTTTAACAATTTAGTATTTCGTGGGATTGTGGCATATATTCCAATCACAGAGACGTAAGCACATTTCACAATTGTGTTTCAAACACCCGAGGCAAAATTACAAAGTTGTGATAAATAAACAGATGTGACTTTCTAATCATTAATTTCATCATAAAAACTGTTTACGGTTAAAACGTATAAATTTCACACATCCAGTATTTGCAATCGCACACACTGGCCCAGCTTAACGTATAGGCAACAATACTCTCACATGCAGCGGTCATGACACACATTACAGTATACTCATTTCTGCTCTGGAAACACAGATTTATCACAACATCCTAACTTGTATAGGTACGTTTAAAAACCACACCGTGTACAAACTTGACGTAGTGATTTTAAGTATTTTTCGCATCGCAGGAAGAATAATTAACACTTTGTTCTGCCACAAGCAACATGCCATGTCATGTTTGCCTAGGGATGGGTGATTAATAACGATAAATTGCTATATCGATACTTTTGGTGCAATATATCAATATTTTACATAAATATATTTTGTCACCGATAATTCGATTATCAATAATTTTTTGTAAAAATTTCAACCAATATTCAATATCTGAAGAAGAAAAAACCTTAGTGAAGTAAATGTTACCAGAGGATACATATAAACATTTTTCTTTTTGTGATTACAACAGCAGAGTGCTAACTAACACAATGTGTTCACACAAATTTGTGTCTGGATCTCTATAGCATTTTGTGCAGGACTGTGACCAAATGAAAAGTAAGAGCTTCCTAAGGAAGAACTTGATGGTGGTGTGGTATCTGTAGAATTAAAATGAACTCACACATGTTTATGAAGTAGTAATGTGTCACCTTCTGGCTACCACTAATTATGTTCCATCCAAAAGATATGTTTTCATAAGCTGGCCTCGTACAGTACATTTACATTGTCAGCTGAAACTTTAGTTTCGGAAACCCAACTTTCCAAACTATGGTTTTAGTGAAGTGTTTATATCAGCGTATTTGAAAATTCACCAGTGCATCCACCGCTGTACATCGGACATTCAAAAATTACTGTTTTGTTTGATTATAGTTTAGCAGATTAATCCACCAGTCTAACCAACTTGAAAATTTTGTGGACCTGAATGATATGCATCAGAACATCAACCAATTAATGTTTGATTGCTTATGCTATCCCTTGCTTATGCTATCCCACACCGGCGGAGAAATAAAATAGCAAAGTCTAGTTGCCGATGTGGGGGTTATCGTCACGCCTGACGTGGCCTAGGCGAGCATTGTAAGACGACTGACTTCGCCGCCTGCTTGAAGGGCGACTCTCTTTTAACTGACGATATCTACTGCTGTTGCGCCGCCGACTTCCCTGAAGTGACTTTAAGGGTGACAGGCACATGCGTCTTTGTGCTGCCTATCACCCCCTTCTTCTGAGATAAGGGCCTGGCCACGCATGCTCTCCACACGTTATCGAAACTGACACGTTATCGAAACTGCGTTGTAGGAACTACAACTGCGCCGTCAACATGCAGATAAACTATCTTCTCGTACAACAAAACTTGTTGACGCATTCTGAAAAAATCTAAATAATGCTGACGCTTAACAAAAACTCCAACGTTCGAAACAAAACGGTAAACAGACGCCTGATAAACGTAAAACAGCAAACGTATGCTCTATAAACAAACTATCACGGTAAATGAACCACTACGGCTTTAATTTGAAACCCAATAAAAATATTTCAAAGCTTAGCAAATCTTAATAAAAACGAACAAAAATTGAAACACGTGTCCCGAAAATTAAGAATACTGCGTCATTACACTGTGTACACCGGTGCTTGAGCTACTGGTGTGATGCAAGGGGATTCCAGGGATGAGGTGATCATTCCCCTCTTATCTTGAGTTCTAATTAAGGGGGTCATATGACTACCTGATTTGAGACGTTTATGTTGGTGAGATTGTTAGCCATCTCATGTGCATGAACTAGTACACTTAGTGTGTTGCAAGTGGGTACAGCCCCCTAAAAATCCAGGGGTTGTACGAGGAAGAAAACATCAGTATGGGCTAGATTCGTTTACATTATATCTTTAAATATAGATATGTGCCCTTACAAAACCCACACAGTTAATCAGACTTGTCACTCAGTCTGCCGATAACCTTATAGAATTATGTGGTGTGAGCCATGAATAGAGAAACTTGAATGCACGACGCACTACGCCCTGAATGAAGTCACAGGATGCCACACAGTCCACTCCTCAGCACTAATAATGCACAATATTCCGGTTAATTAGGCATATGTCTATTGTAGTGAAGTGGTTACAGCCTAAAGTGAAGGTACCAAGGGGGGTCGCGCAGAGTGACATTCCTACGCTGCTGGTCGGCCCGAGTGCTGAAGTCAGACTGGCAAAATGGCGTCTACTTTCACAAGACTTTGCAGACACCTTGCCGAGTTGAACATTCAACCAAGAGCATGGTAGGAAATGCCAACGAGAATCCTCTTAAGACTAAATTAAATTGCATGAAACACTTTTACACTTGATAGGTTAACATAGGTGACATAACCGCTACTAATTAAGTGCTAATTACTTTGGACGTTATGATGTCAGTGGGTATGTCACTACAATAGAAGCTTGATTTGATAAAAATGAGACCAGTTTAGGCAGTCTGCTGTGGAAACAAGGAGACATAAATATACCCTGACACCAATTAAAACACATGTTAATTTCCAATTATGCTGTATCATAACATGAAACTTGGTTCCAGAAAACTTGTGATTTGTGTGTTAGTTTATGCCAGAAATCAATTGTACTATAAAATAATTTTTTTAAATTAATTTTTTGGTTTATACTAATATGAAAAATAAATATATTTTACAAAAAAACATGTATATGATTAAAAGTTATTTAAATTTAAATATGCTGTTTTATAAAGCATAATTTGAAAAATTGTATTTCAGAANAAAATTAATTTATTTTGTTTATACTAATATGAAAAATAAATATATTTTACAAAAAATCATGTATATGATTAAAAGTTATTTAAATTTAAATATGCTGTTTTATAAAGCATAATTTGAAAAATTGTATTTCAGAACTTTTTTATTGCGTAATAATTTTAGTTACTCACATCAAAATTCTATAAACACACTGCATTTAGATACATTAATTTTAATTACTTAAACATCTTGTTTTTCTTTTCAGTATATCCCAGTAATACATTTTACGCAATATTTACGAATAAAACCAAGATTTCGTCGTTTATACCACATACGAAAACTAACGTTTGATTCAAAACTTGAATTACAAACCTTTCTATTGAATACTACTGCAAAACTTCACTTTCGTGGTGTTTATACAGCACACAAACTCTGCTTTTCGAAACCCAGTATACCAAAACAGGATAACAAATATTTACACTGAAATTAAAAAATTAATACAATATGTTTGAAATGGAAACTATCATGGCACTGCTTACAAATAATTAACTGTATTATCTAATTTCCTGGCACTTAAAAATACATTTTTATCGCAAATTGTTGTGTCACAAATGTCAGAATTGGCAACTGGAATCACAGTTCGGATTTACTCACTCTATAGTTACATGAGACTTAAATAAAGGCGCCATATTAAAATATAATAAAAAAAATTAAATCGCTACCAAGTTTGAAAATTTCACATTATAACAATAACGTGCGTTCTTACGCACACAAGTAATGAACCATACTGCACCATAGGGTTTTATACTAATCTAGGATAGTACGGTTTTACACTAACCTAGGTTGTTTGGGTTTTACACTAAACTACGAATGTAGGATTGTATGGATTTAAAGGAACGGTAAAAAACACCAAAAGAATGAAAATTGACTCACCTAGGTAGGGGGCTGATATAATTCCTCTGACGTTAATAGACGTAAACAAACATATTTTTCAAGTGTTTTAAATATGTTCTACTTATTTTAACATTACGTCCTCTTGAATATGAACAAGGTAAGCTGTGCAGAACCCATTAATGCAACTTTTGTTGGTCTAGGACGTTTCGTTCAGAAATGTAAACAAACCTATACTGCTTATTTCACAATTTTGTTCAATTTTCTTAAATATGTTGTACTTATTTTAAAGCTACGCCCCTAGTATATTCGTGTGCTACGTGATTAGTAGAGTAGAAATGTNTTAAATATGTTGTACTTATTTTAAAGCTACGCCCCTAGTATATTCGTGTGCTACGTGATTAGTAGAGTAGAAATGTATCATAATTTTGAATTTTTTTTGTGTTTTTTAGCCCCTAAACTTAATAATTACCAAATATAGATTGCAGAGGTGAAAATGTGGTTTGTTTACCATGACGTTGACACATCATGGGCGACGTCATAAACCAATCTAGCCTCCGTCACAGCCGTGGCCCCTCCAGAAAGAGACTTAGCCGCCATATGCCACAGAGCACATCAGTCAAGGTCACAAAAGAGTAGCGCCTGCCTCCTGTTAGTCCGCAACCTGCTCAACGCAGTGTGTCTCCTTACCGCTCCAGCCCTGGCAGCAAAAGGGAAGCAAACTGCCAGTTTCGGCCATCTCTGCAGCCTTTGTCGCTTCACTCTCTCATCTCTGTCACACCGCTACCCCTGCGCCGGCTCTGTGGTCCGTGTATATGGGTTTGCAGCCCCTAGTTTGAGGCTTACTTGCGCAGCGTAGTTGCAGGATGTCACACCACCTGGACGCATTCCGATGCCGCCATCCAGTTGCTAGACAAATTGCTGCCGACAGTGCATTCCCACCGCAAGCCTTCGCTTGTCACCAGCCAGCTTTTACGTCTTCGGACTAGACCAACAGCTGCCTCGCAACTCACAAAGCCTACCATGCTTCACGGCTACCTCGCTAGCCTCGCNGTCTTCGGACTAGACCAACAGCTGCCTCGCAACTCACAAAGCCTACCATGCTTCACGGCTACCTCGCTAGCCTCGTTATAGCAGTAGAGAGTTCGAGCAACTGCACAATTGGGGTTACCCGTGCCCCCCGCACCTCCACGTCTATCGTGATTAGGNGCAGTAGAGAGTTCGAGCAACTGCACAATTGGGGTTACCCGTGCCCCCCGCACCTCCACGTCTATCGTGATTAGGGAGACTGCATCTTGGTTAGCATCTTAGGTCGGCCCATCAGGCTCAGTTAGGGTACAGGCTGGGTTATGTGTATTTGTTTTGTCAATAAACGGGCATAAACCAAACTGGTCGAATTGTCACTCTCTCGCTTTGTTTCAGCACCTTACTTCCTGCTATTTCCTATTTCGACCTGTAATCCATACATACTCTTGCAGGAGCAGGCACATGCCGACACCCAAATCTCATCCTCGTCCACTTGGAACCCCCACCTCTTAGGAGTGGTGGTTCTCTCGACTGTTGCAACCTTTCTGTGTGTGCTACTTCCCACCCAGCTAATCTACTCGCAGGGGGGCCAGCAGTCGACCCTGACAGATAGCTCCTGCTTTACGTTATATGCTGATCTGGTGACCTCCTGCTTTACTGTGTAGCACAGGAGCAGACACCCCTGCCCTGCTTTTGTTACAGACAGGTGCTTGGGTCTGTCAGCGACTTCCTGCCTACCAAGTTTCTTGCCTGGAGGCCAGCAGCTAGGCCTATCAGACTGTCCCATCTACTTACTCCTGTTTCCTTCAGGTCGTGCCCGCCTCCACGAAATACCAGTTGTCTCCCACTCTTCTCTACTGATTCCTATGCCTTGCCACAGGGCTGGGCGAGATAAGGTGACCAAGCAGGGGCTGGTACTGGTTGGGGATCTGATAGGGGAAGAGTGGGGTGCTGCCAAGGTGTACACCTGGAAACGAGACGAAGCAGCATGCCAGAGGCGGATTCCAGCCAACTCAGCAAGCAGGAACCGCAGCCTCTAGTTTAACCTACTGTGGCATACCCCGCGAGCCATTTCACCACTGTCGCTGACACCACCAAAGAAGACAGTCACCACCACACTGCCTTAAGTCTCCAACCGAGTTATCCATCATCTGGGTTATAGCACCCAGCTATATGCCAGCTTGAACCCAAACGAGATCAGCACCTCCAACCGCACCTCCACGTGCACAGCGGGCTGTCATAAAATTGCCAAAACCAGCCCATCCGGTCCCCAGTTTAAACCCTGTCAAGTTGTCTGTGCAAGCTTCCCTGTTGTCTGGGGGAGGGGGGAAGTTACAGATGCCAGCCCGACACTAGTAATGCTCACAAGGTGAGGCATCAACATTAATTCTATTTGAATGTATACCATAAATGTAATAACAATAATAATAAAACTTGCACAATTGGGCTGTTGCCCAGTGGTTAGCACATCCCTCCCTTCACACCCTCCCCAGGCGCCTTCTAAACTGACTAACACCTCTTTCACTCACCAACTCTTCCTGTAATATATTCTACTCTCACCAACCTCACGAGCATTGAGTGCTTTCCTCGTTCTGTTCTCCTCTATACCCTCAAAATCTTCGCACTAATGTCATTTCTCCCTCCGTACAGCCCTTTTGTTAGTCATGCACCTAACCTTCCCCATCGTTCCTCACCGTTCACCATCCATTACAACCTAACCAATCTTTCTACTCTTCTCCTGTCCTGCAAGGAGCTCCATCCCGCCTTCATAATCATTGATGGCCTAAAGCTACTTTCCACTTACCTTTCACTCATCTCGCTGCCCTTCTTTGTACCTTCTCCAAATTCCTTACCTCCACTCCCACATGTGGGTTCCATTCTGCAGCATCATATTCCATTGGCCTTACCATTGTGCAAGAAGCTTTTTGCTTCACCTCACTGCTTACTCCCTTTAGAACTTTTTCCAACATTCCTAGTACTATTCTCCCCTTCGATATATATATATATATCTTTATATATATATATAAAGATATATATATATATATTCCTAGTACTATTCTCCCCTTCGATATATATATATATATATATATACATACAAAACCTGGAGTCCAAACATAGTTGCCTTGCATGAATGAGTGCGGGAGATGACATTTCTAAAGGATATTATTTACAGGTAGTGTTGACCCCAGAATGTCTACCTATTAACTCCACCTACATAATAGGAAAGTAAGAGTTACTTATCTACATGTTAATAGACATTCTCCGCCATCTACTGTGACCGAACTCGTCCTCTTACTGCCATCTTCTTATTTGAATAGCTCAAGCTCAAGAAGTGAAGAAGACTAAAAGAGTGCAAGATCACTGAAGTTAAGTATTTATAAGCTCGCACACACCTGTCATGGGAATATACAGAGCTTTCTCAATGTTTTCTCCAGTTCATCCTACTGCTGATAGTTCAAAGAAAAGCTGAAACAAATATTGAACAGCAAACACAGGAGTGAGAAAGGAAACTCACCCATTGTCACACTTCAAGCGCACATGTCTCACTCAGCAACTATCACAAACCATCTATGACACGTTCTACCCATGGTAAAAACCCTACCCGCAGCAATTAGCGTGAAGAGCAGTGCTGACTGCATTCACGAGAAGAAAAGCAGATTGTTTTTAAAGATTAAGGCCATAAGGCCAACTGCTTAACTAAAGGGTGTATTCTCTTCCTATGACAACAGATCCTGACAAAATAATTACCTAAAATTATGGCTTCACCAGTCATGTCAAACTAAGTTGTGCATCTGAATAAAAAAAAAACAGAAATGCCTAGCCTCAAAAAAATTTCTGTAACAATATGTTCTGGATTCTTTATTAGGGTTAGTTTTTGTTCTGTGTAATGGTCAATTCTAGATTAGGTATAATGGAATTTATTGTGATGTGAAGGATTGGTATTTGATATTTTGGCTTTATGGGAAAATTAAATATTTCTGAGAAAGTTGTTTACTTCCTTATTAGTTTTTGTTGTGGTTATCCTGTACTGGAATACTCAATAAAATAACTTGTTAAGTATAGNTTGTTTACTTCCTTATTAGTTTTTGTTGTGGTTATCCTGTACTGGAATACTCAATAAAATAACTTGTTAAGTATATCATGCTATAGTGTTAAGCCCTTGCTTGATAGTGCTTCGCTGTTGATTTAACAGTGTGTGTTAATCATTATGTTCTTATTACATCAGTGTATAGAGTGCCATTAATTTGACATTACAGGAGCTGTGTGATACACCTTGCTTGTTTGGGAAGCATGTGGCTTCAAGGACTATAGCTAAGGGGCAGTTTAGCAGTGCGTGGATGATATCAGCCTTCTCGATATTGGCTGGAGTGAAGGAAATATGCCACAAGGTACAGTATTTTCTGCTGCAGTATTGCCATATTGATAAATTTACTGTATGTAAGTATTACCATTAATGTTTTTTCCATTGGAATTGGTATGTTGTAATTATTGTAAATTTAATCATGAAAAGCATTATCAAAGCATAACTTTTTCTTTAAGCTGTCTTTCAAAGACATATGGTAACACATTTATTTACAAACCACACAACATGCAGAACATAGCACAGATGTTAGAAAAGAACAGTGTGTCAACTCCTTGAAAGTTTTCTTGATCATTATTCAAGTATTTCACTGGTTCAATTTCAGTGTTTTGTATGTTTCCAGTGTTTTTTTTTTTCTGTGGTCAGAAAGCACAAACAAGGTTGTGACTGATGGAAAATCTCTCAGCATCTACTCTGTTAATAGGCAACCGTAGATTCGTTATTATGTGTTGATCCCTCTCTTCTAGTCTTTAATAGATTAGAAAAAAATTACTACCAGAATGTTAAGACAGCTTAAGAATTTTAGACAGTATGTTGATAAATTACCTCATTGTTTGTTTAACGGGAACTTGGCTCAATCAGAACCATTGTATGTACATTAATTTTCAGAATGGATTAATTTGATTAATTTTGAGACAATTATTTTGGCTAAATGACTGATTTTGTGGTTATCACCATAATTCTTGGAAAACATTTGGAACTCTTATAGTATAAAACTATAGATTGTATCAACTATTGCTGTAATAGTTACAAGCATTTAAATATATTTTCAATAAATCATGTGTAGACTAGGGTTTTTAAGTAAAAGCAGAAATTATGAGCATGCTCCTGTTTTACTTATTACAAAAACGGTATAAAAGAGAAAGTATTTATTACACTAGCGGTGTAGCTTAAGCTTTTATTAAACACAACATAACAGTCGTGAAAATATATATTATCTATGAGCCATATATCGGATGATTGGTTCGCGAGAAATAAAGGTTTAAATTTCACTGGAAAAACCCTCTCCAGGAACTCATTATTAAGTTTTCCTTTTCTCGCATCTTAATTTGGCCAGACTGTCCAATAAAGATAGCATATTCCTGTAGTTTTCGGGGATGCTTTATCAATTGAAATGAGTCTGGTGATTGTGGTGTTAGCATTTTAATAGACTATAAGGCCATGACCACTGTGTTCTGGCAGGAACAAGTCTTCTTCATCTTGAGGGCACAGGAACGTTTGCAGTCCTTTCACTGGAACATTATGGATCATCCTCCTTGTAATCTGGAGTTGAGCAAACATAAATTCTGATTTTTTGTCAAGTAATTATGATGTGATTAGTGCAGCGTGATTTTTAAGTTATCAATAGATTCCTGCCTTTCCACAATTACCAGATAGAGTGGATAAGATTTGGCGGCTACATTTGAAAGTATCTGTATAATGGAACATTACTAGAAACAAAATTAAATTATCATCTCTCCAAAAATAAATCAACTTCAATAGCCATCAATTTGAAGAGTAAGTACATGTATAACGAGACAAAGGCAGAGCCACTTACCTAATGCATAATCCATCCATGTTCAGATTAGAGACCTGGAGCACCTGTGTAAAAGAGCAGGCGTGAGGGAGTTCTAATTGCTGACACCAAAAAAATTAATATTCAGAAATGTTATACAGTTACTAAATATAAAAAAAAACTAAAATTGAGTAAAAATAAAATTAATATTTTTTTTCTGGGCACAATTTATATGCCACCATTGTATTTTCAACAGTTTTACAAGTCATCTGTTGTTTTTTTTTTTTTTATGTGTTTGTAGTAAACAAGGTAGTATATCTTCTGTGTATGGGTCATAGACTCAGTGGTGCAGTGGTTAAACCACTTGCCTCCCACCAAGGTGAACCGGGTTCAATTCCTGGCAGGATCACTCCTGATTTTTGCTCATGGAAATTGTGCCAGACAGTGTTGCTGGTCAGCAGGTTTTCTTGGGAATTTCCTGTCCTCCCCCTCCACTTGCATTTAGGCGCAGCTCCATATCCACCTCGCTTCACCCTCATCAGCTCTCAAGACTTTGTTATTAAAGATCTGCCAAAACCTCCTCCTCCTCCTCCTCCTCCTCACTGCCGAAGATGGGAACACCCATTTTTGCTATGTAAAAATTTTCCCGGCTCATGAGATTACAATAAACCACCCACCGTGGTGAAATTCANTTGCATACTGTAATGTTTGATATTCCTGTAAGTCCCAGATGTCTTGTCAGGTTTCAGACTTAACAAATACATGGTAAATTTGAGGACTTCATTTTAACTTTATGAACTGAAGACACTTCAGGGAAGCTATGTCTTGTCTGGAGAGATGATAGGAAAACTAAGCTTACTTTTAACAAACAAATTATAAATTACAGATTATAATACATATAGTAGTAGTACAGTACACTGTGGCATGGTTCTGTTGCAAAGATACACTATCTGTTCAAAAGTCTGACACCCACGCAAAACTGTCATATAAGAGTCCCTCAGATATACTACCCATTAGCGGACATTAATACATTACGGGCCCACTCTTGGCCTTTAGTACAGCTGTAACACTGTGAGGGAGATTGTCAACCCAATGTTGGAACTTCTCCGGTGTAATGGCTAACTATTCTTCTTGTAGTGCTGTAGCAGGTGCAGTAAGTGATGTGGGTCATTGGGTTCTGGTGTGCAGTCGCCGTTCCAGTTCATCTCGGAGGTGTTCATTGGGATTGAGGTTTGGGCTCTGGACTGGCCAGTCCATTTTCGGAACTGTGTTGACAAACCTCTCAAAAAAAGAAATGGAGCATTATAATGCTAAAACACAGAATTATCATCTTTAAACTAGTTTTATACCATAGACAACACACAGCCTTCTGCCATTAATGTCCTCCATAGAGGAAGAAGTCCCTTCAATGAAAAACAAACTCCCATCCTTTATCCACTGTCACCCCCACCTTTGCCAAAATTCACCATGGGCATTATGCAAAATGGCATGTAGCTTTCACCTGGCATTCATCACACCCAAACCCTCCCATTGGACTGCTACATAGTATAGCGTGATTCATCACTTAAATCTCTCGTNGATTCATCTCTTTAGTCGCTCATTTCCAGTCGTCCACACTCCAGTGATAGTGCTCTTTACACCACTGAAACCAGTGCTTTGCGTTCACAGGCGAAATGTGCAGTTTATGGGCAAGTGCCTGAGCTTTGAACCCCAGTCTTCATAACTCCCGGCGCAAATTCATGGTGCTAGCTGCACAATTAGTTGCACTGCGGAATTCATGGGTATTGGTATCACGTGGTGACATGCTATGTTCTCATGTACCACCTTATTCAATGCTCAATGGTCCCTGTGTTCAACACATGTGGTATACCTGGTTGTGGTTTTGTTGTGGTTGTACCTTCCCTTTTGCACTTCACAATCTCTTCCTCGACGGTCATCTTGGGCAACTTGAGAAGGGTAGATATGGTCCTGATGGATTACTTACTGATGTGGCATTCAATAAATAAACCATGTTCAAAGTCACTGAGCTCTCTTTCTCCACTTATTCTGCCGGTATTGTTTAGCAGTGACGAATATTGAGCCCTCTGCCTCCTTTCATAGTAGCAGCGACAGTTTTAGTGATATCTTAGGCGTGAGTTTACATTTACAGAGGGGTGTCTGTATACTTTTGATCAGATAGTGTATATTATGTGCTACTTGAAGTTGGGAGATGAAATAGGTAATGTTTTGTGTGGGGGACAGGTAATCCCAGACTACAGAGAGCAGGAGTGGAACCCAGACAAGCCAGCAGACCATCTAGGAATCTTCCACTTCCGGTTTTGGAGGTTTGGCACCTGGGTGGATGTTGTGGTGGATGATCTGCTGCCCACCGTGGATGGTCAGCTTTTGTTCACCCAATCCTGTCATGAGCACGAGTTCTGGACCCCGCTTGTTGAAAAAGCTTATGCCAAGTGAGTTTTCATACTTAAAACTATAGTAGAACCCCGATTTAACAAAATGTCATAGTTCCTAAAAATTATTTCTCTATTTTGCTGTTTTGTTAAATTTAAATTTACTTATTTTAACACCCCAACACCAACAAGTTATTATAAAACATGTTTTTCCAAGTTAAGACAGTGTTTCGTCGTCTGTGGTGCAAAATAATACTTTTATTTAAATTAAATGCTAAAGTAATGCACTAGGCAGATGTTCTGCAAATGAAATGGTACCCCACAAGAACATTTTGTAGTTAACGAGAATGAAGTTTAAATATTATGCGCCGCTTAACTTTTAACAAGTGCAAAATCCATTTCTGAAAGCCTTTTTGTACAAAATTTTTTTCAATTTCTTAAGAAAATTTTTATTTATTTAAATATGAAGGAATTTTCTGGATAAAAATATGTCCTAGCAAAACCATAAACGACATCATGTGAACAAGAAAAAATTTCAAACATTGTGCACAGCTTACCTTATAACAATTGCAAAATCCATTTCCGAAAGACTTTTTGTGCAAAAACTATATGATTTATTAATGAAACACAAATTTATTTCAATAAACAGAAGTCTTTTGGGTAGAAGTATACATTCCACAAGGTAGTGAACCTCCTCTTACCGCCACAAAAATTAAAACATTGTGGCACGTTTTTTGCCAGCATACATTTTTAACCAGTGTGAAAACCAAATTTCTCATTAAAATGAATGAAATAAATAAGCAAACAAACAACTGTTTGTACGCCTCTCCACAATCATGCCTTCATTTACGTAACAGACTGACAGCCCGTAGCGGCACACACAGAATCAGCTGACATGCATGCACACAGCTGGTGCGAAGGACGTGATTTACTTTTCAAGGACAACTGTGACATTTGCAACAGAGAAGCGAGATGGGTTGCAGCAGAAAAGGGCACTGCTGGCACGTCGTTATTATTGACGTAATTTGTTGTATCCAAAGTCGAAGGCAAAAAACGTAAAGGAGTTGTCAATTAAAAGCACAAAACCGAAATCCAAAACCGTAAGGGATTTTTTCCCACGCGGTCTCCCAGAGGGCTTTTACTTCTCTCCCGGTGCAATGCCCCATATAACACTTATATCTGTTCCCAGAATAGCGGAGCAAGCGGGATTATTGCAGACACTCCGGTTCTCCATGGGTAGGTTTACAGGTTGTGCTGTTAGGAAACCTCCACTGCCAGCCCTCACCAAGTACTTACATAGGGCGGGATTATCGCCAGCATGCCAAGTCTCCACTGAAGGTTGCTTTGGTAGTTAACACTCCTCTCCAGTGGTGACCGACAAGGTGGGATTATCGCCATACCCCAGTCCCGAGCACAAAGAGAGATGTTGGGTACTGAATAAGTTTGAAGGGCAAAAGGAGGTTCTGACCAGTGCCAATTCCTGGAAGAGTGTGTAAGGACATAGGTTGAAACAAAGAAGAAAGTGGGAAAACTGGTTTAGAAATATAGAGAGCTGGTAGAGCAAGATACCCAGGATGTGTGTGTCTGTTTTATTGGCAAACTAACAAAATCAGCATAACCAGTCTGTACCCATACAAGGGCCTGAAGGGCCAGACTTAGGTTACTAATGGTTCCTAGCAGGTTGATTCTCGCGGTCGATGTGAAAGCCGATGGGACGAGGGTGACCCCAACACACTGCAAATTCAGCAAGCGAGAGCAAGAGGTTAGCGCTATGGCTAAGCTAAAGTGAAGTAAAGAGCTTAAAGACGGAGCAGAAGTCAGAGCGTGAGCGTGCTCATGCAGAGTAACATTCTGTATCTGTACTGAGGTGAATCAGCTTTGAACTCTTGTCTGCGGCTGGTATTTATACGCTGGGCCCAGGGTGAGCTAGGCGGTTGTGCAGGAAGGGGAAGAGAGAGAGCAAGGATGCTGGATGCACTGCTGGGATGCGTGGAGGGTTACCCCTCCTTGACCAGCAACTGGAGCGGTGGCAGG
>NQII01004035.1:175098-216837 GCA_002778355.1 Clitarchus hookeri
CTTGGACTCGACTAGTTCTACTCCCATTCGTACCTCTCCCCTTGTTTATCATACCCTCTACCTTATCCTCCACAACAACACCCTTCTCAAGCTCCACCGATGTGAGTGTCGCCACAGACTAACAAAGGCTGACGCTGGCATGGCTAGTGGGTGAATGTCACCTGCAATACGAAGTGTTTAAACATTTTAAAAATACGAGTTTACAACTGTTCCTATTGCTATAATGAAAGGCTTCATTAACAGATTTGCGTTATAAAGGAAATTAAGTACCTTTCAAATGATAGGAAAAATGATGGAGCATTTTAAAACTATCGCAATAGCGGATGTGATGCTATAGGCCATACTCACAATAGCGCGGTTCCACTGTAATTATTTCTGGTCAGCAATACAATTTTATTATTCTTTCTTTTTAAAGGTGACTTAAAACGATTCTGTTAATTTTATTTTTTAGATGTTGTATCCCACTTGCATTGTTTTTCTTTACATCCCATCCAGCACGGATGTGTCTACACAGATAAGGTTTGTGTACTTTCATTGTTTTTCGGAGACATGCATATTTGATTAAATTACATCACAATTTTATCTAGTAATCTTATCATCATTTTGTCCTGGTCAACCACAAATTTTATAGTGTGTAATTATTGAATGGGAGTTATTTTGGTTAAGTGGAGAACTGGGGTTAAGCTCTTGATACATATATTATGTGACTTCCGAAACTCATTATGTACCCACACCATACTCTCACTATTAAGTGTACCACACTCAGATGGCTAACATATTTTTAAAACCAATTCACTAAAATTCAAAACAGTTGTATATTACTTTAAAATATAATTTAAACCATAAATGTTGTAAGTATAATTAAAGTTTTAAATTACAACTTTAAGTTCAGAGTTCTATTTTCTTCCATTGTCAATATCAACAGTGCCAACACAACATACATTTTCTGATACTATACTTTGAAAATGAGAGCATTTACTATTTATACACTGAAGAGTAAAAACAACTGGTACACCTGCCTAATATCGTGTAGGGCCCCCGCGAGCACGCAGAAGTGCCGCAAGACGACATGGCATGGACNGTACACCTGCCTAATATCGTGTAGGGCCCCCGCGAGCACGCAGAAGTGCCGCAAGACGACATGGCATGGACTCGAACAGTGTCTGAATGCATGCAGGAGGCATTTCACACCATGAATCCTGCAGGGCAGTCCACAAATCCATAGAGTGCGAGGTGGTGGAGATCTCTTCTGAACAGCACGTTGCAAGGCATCCCAGATATGCTCAATAATGTTCATGTCTGGTGATTTAGGTGGCCAATGGCAGTGTCTAAAGCCAGAAGAGTGTTCCTGGAGTCACTCGGTAGCAACTCTCGATGTATGGGGTGTCGCATTGTCCTGCTGAAATTGTCCACGCCTGTTGGAATGCACAATGGACATGAATGGGTGCAGGTGATCGGACAGGATGCTTACGTATCTGTCACTTGTCAGAGTTGTATCTAGACGTATCAGGGGTCCCATTTCACGCCAACTGCACACGCCCCATACCATGACAGAGCCTCCACCAGCTTGAACANCAGTGTCTAAAGCCAGAAGAGTGTTCCTGGAGTCACTCGGTAGCAACTCTCGATGTATGGGGTGTCGCATTGTCCTGCTGAAATTGTCCACGCCCGTTGGAATGCACAATGGACATGAATGGGTGCAGGTGATCGGACAGGATGCTTACGTATCTGTCACTTGTCAGAGTTGTATCTAGACGTATCAGGGGTCCCATTTCACGCCAACTGCACACGCCCCATACCATGACAGAGCCTCCACCAGCTTGAACAATCCCCTGTTGACATGTAGGGTCCATGGATTCATGAGGATGTCTCCATACCCATACACGTCGATCCGCCCGATACAATTGGAAATGAGACTCATCAGACCAGGCAACGTGTTTCCAGTCATCAACAGTCCAATGGCGGTGTTGGCGGGCCCAGGCGAGGCGTATAGCTTTGTTTCGTGAAGTCAACACTAGTGGGCCTTTGGCTCTGAAAGCCCATATCAGTGATGGTCCGTTTAATAGTTTGCACGCTGGCACTTGTTGATGCCCCAGCATTGAAATCTGCGCCAATTTGAGATTTGAGGAAGGGTTGCACGTCTGTCACGTTTAATGATTCTCATCAGTCGTTGTTTGTCCCGTTCATTCACAATCTTTTTCCGGCAGCAGCGATGTCGAAGATTTGATGTTTTACCAGATTCCCGATATTCACGGTACACTCGTGAAATGGTCGTACTTGAAAATCCAAATTTTATCGCTACCTCTGAGATGCTATGTCCCATCTCTCGTGCGCCGACTATAACACCACGTTCAAACTCACTGAAATCTTGATAACCTGCCATTGTAGCAGCAGTAACCGATCTAGCAACTTTGCCAGACGCTTGTTGTGTTATATAGGCGCTGCCGACTGCATCACGTTACTCTGATTGGTTCCATACCTCTGTTATTTGCATACGCATGCCTATACCAGTTTTTTTGGCTCTCCAGTGTTATACACTGTAGGTTTGTCACATTGTCTGTCAAAATTTTTCCTTCTTATATGAAATGGACTATATTTTACAAATGTTGCACTCTGCTGTAGTTGTTGGTAACTAATACAGAGGTTGGTAGTTTGAATGATATTCCTTGTTGTGGTTTTTTTCGTTGTTAATTTGGGTCTTCCATTACAAATATTGTAAAAAAAAATTTTATTTTACGTTATCTCTATTATTACATTTTAGTATTATGTTAATGAAGCATGGCTTTATATTTTATATTAACAACATAAAATAGTGATTTTTCCCCAAGTAATAGAAAGTTTAGCTGCCTAAATAAGGTTATGTTGGTATCCGCAGTGCCTGTTAGCAGTTAATTTAAATGAGGTCTGTGTATGTTGTAAAGGTGAGTAAAAGGTAAAAGAAAAATTAGCACTACCATTGCTATATGATTGTTCAAACAAATTGTTCTGTAATTGCACTGCAGGCTGTGTTAATGAGTGTCTAGAGGAATGTGGTATGCTATTTTGTAGGTTATTAGGATCTTATGAAGCACTACTGGGAGGTCACCTTTGTGATGCTATGGTGGATTTCACCGGTGGTGTGACTCAGACAATTGACTTGGCAGATGGAGCGCTTCAAGATATCGAGGAGAAACAGAATGATTTGTTTGACTTAATGCAAAATGAGATGACTTCAGTATTGTGTGCTACCATCGCTGTATGTATTCATGTTTTTTTTTCTTTTTTTTATGATTAATTTTTACATATAATATTTAGTCATTCTAGTTTCAAAATCTTGTTTTGTGAGACACATTACAGCAGGTACGTTTACACTGCTATTATGGTCCGTACCATATAAGGAGGCCACTTTTTGACAGCTCGGCGAAAGTAGTGCTACTGTTTACATCTGATTACATCTGACTACGTATCCTTCCGCCATCAGCTGATCGGCCACATAACTGGTCCGGCGAGTAAGCGCGTCTAGGAGGTGCTGCCTCATGCAATTGATGAACTGCTAGGGTGCGCGGCAGGCGGCGTAAGAGTTCTCGAAACAAAGTTTGGTGTGCGTTTGTACGGTCGTTCGTAAACTTTATGTAACTGGAAGGGCAGGAACGTGTAGAGGGGAGCAGCGGGAAGACGTGAGTGCAACACACATTACAGGTACGGCGTACTAGTGCGGCGAGTGTGCGGTGTCCCTCTTCTCCGGAAACAAGGTGCGGGTTTTCGGAGAACAATATGGCGTATGCTTCGCAAATGAGCCAATAGGTAGTGCGCACAACAGATTTTTCGACAATAGTGTCTGTGTAAAGTAGACTGTTGTTCTATTATTGGCTGGGTACAAAAAGTATTTCAAATATATTTCATAAAATTATTAGAGAAAATAATTCAACAATATTATGCAGTATTTCTGTATGCTTTTGGAATTAATATCAAGCACGTAAGAAAAGCGAGGTTGGAGAGGGCGGTATACGACGTGAAAAAGGTTTAGAAATTGGGTTTAATTTCTATACTGGTTGTATTATTGTGCATTTCATTTTGAACACTTATATATTACTATTTTATCACAAATTTTAGTTTCTAAACTAAAAACTGCTGTTTTATGACGATGTAAAATAAAATGTATTAATTAATCTAGGAATTATTTGTTATCACGTATTTTCAGCTTGTCTAATGTGCATCGGCAGTGCACTCAGAATAGCCAATGTAACATTAACTTTTGTTCATTCGTGCATCAGCTGATACAGGATTTTGTAAGTGGCACGTTGTTTGTTTTGAATACATCAATTTGTCAATCGCTGACTGTCATAATGTGGCCTTCTTATATGAAATGAACTATATCTACAAAGTTGAAAGGCAATGGTGGTTGTTGTACCTTCTCCTTCAATCTTTAACCAAGTCCTGGCGACTATTCAGCTGCACCCGGAGAACACCTCCAGTGCTTATCTGAGTGTTTAAAGTGTGTGGCAGTAATGTGCTGTCACAGGGGGGTACCAAAGCACCCGAGTGCCACGTGACGTCACATTCTCTTAAAACTCTTAGGATCACGTCACATAATTTTGGCCTCGTAGGCCAAGATAATTAATAATACTTGTAATTTTCTGAATTCTGTTTAATGCCAGGAAAGAGTAATTGATTTTCAGAATATTTTTTATACAAAACCTAACATTTCATTGTTTTAGTTTTGTTGGTTCAAGAGCTTGTGTAACAGTGGGAGGAATACCTGGAGAGGTTGCCTTCTGGCCGTCATGTTGGCAGTCTTAGAACAGCAGCAGTAAGGGACAGATGTGTGTTTCGTGGGGGCCTGCACTTGTGTTTTGTTGTAACTGATCTCTTAATTTCTATCTGCTTTTAATTAACTCCAGAACATTTTTCTTTGCCCCCATGAGAGCCCTCATCACTTGCAGACTCACGTACATAGCTTTTGTAGTTCGAGCTGTAGTGTCCCCGGCTGGCCACGTGTGTTATAATGTGTTGGCAACGGCTAGTAATAAATAGTTCACAGTTAAAATATAGTTTTAACCTAGTTTTTTGGTATACTCTTAAATTAAACGTTGCCTATTGATATATTTGAATTTTTAGGTAGCGCAGAAGGAAACACATTTCATTGTTACAATTAAAAATATCAGCGCAAATTACGGTACGTAGACCCTAGTGATATGGTGTTTTTTTTTTATCTAAGGAAGAAAATTCAATAGGCGGAGCGGAACTTATCACTCTTTCTCTCTTTCTGGAAGTTTCGCACTGCCTGTAGAAGCAGAAAAATTGTAAATTTTTTCAAGTTTAGCATATTTCATTCTTATTACAGCAAAAATATTGATTTTTAAGTTAGTAATTTACAACCGAAACAAGGTTTTACTGTTTGAATATGTATCACTACATAGTATAAAAGGAAGTCCCTGGTGCACGTCTGTCTGTTTGTATGGCTGCGCTAATCTGGAGAATCACTGAACGAATTTGGATGTGTTTTTTACTGTTACGATCTGCATTTATCGAGGATGGTTTGTGTGTGTTAAAAATTGCCCTAGCACTTGTAGGAGCTGAGCATTAACAGTATTAGTGAATCAAGTCTGGGAAAAAGTTTGCCACCAGCGCGCTTTCATGGAATATGAAGTACGTTAAAAAAAAAGGTGACTTTTCAAAGTTTGTGGGCTACGTAGATTCGATTATTGATTGTTTTTTTTTTTGTTATGTTGGTACACATGTCCCCAACTTATGTTGACATTATCAGCCATTTTGCATTTTAGTTTGTTTTTGATAAATATAAAGGTTAGACGTGTTTTGGTGTGCTTGGCGATTTTTTGCTCAATTACTTTAAGGATAAAAATGTTTGACGTGACACACGAAAGGGCTACGTATAGTTGTCCTTGTGAAAAACATGCTCCACTCAAATCCACTCCAGCTACATTAAGTGTTTGACACTGTGCTTTATTTATGGTCATACTAAAACAAACTCTTAATAGGAAATTGGACTCTTTTAAAATTAAAAGGCAAATCTGAGGGAATCATTGGTATTTTAGGTATTATAACAGTTGTTGACGTGCTGGGGCGTCCAGGGCGGGCATCGTCATGAACATCTTCACGGCCTTCTGTGAAGAGCACTGTTATATAATATTGTTATGTTGGAGATGTATGAATGTGGATAAAGCAAAGGAGGTAGGTATGTCAGGATCGTGGTAAATGGAGGTCCATAATCTCTGCCTGCACCTCTGAGAGATAGTAGTTTACTAATTTACTATCATATAATATTGTAATTGTCTTTTCCCAATTAATTTATTATTGTATCGCCGTAAAAACTAAATTGTACCAGGGTGAAGCCAGGCCGGGTTGCTAGTTATAATATATTTAGATGTGATGGTGGGATAGTTACAAATATGAAGTTGGCAGAATTGGTGACGGGCGATGCCGACTTGACATGGCGTGCTTCTGAACGAAGCGTCAAGTTTGTACTCGTGTTTTTTATACTTACGTATGCAAGTTAGGATGTTGTGATAAATCTGTTTTTCCAAGGCAGGATTAAATATATGTACTGTAAAGTGCATCGTGACTGCTGTGTGTGTTTTAGAGTATTGTTGCCATTACGTTACGTTGGGCCAGTCAGTGCGTGTGATTGTAAATGTTGGACGTGTAAAAATTTATTTGTTTAAACCGTGAACTATTTTTAAGACAAAAATTATTGTTAGAAAGTCACATCTGTTTATTACAACGTTGTAACCTTGCCCTAAGTGTTTGAAACACAATTGTGTAACATGCATACGTTTCTGTGTTTTGAATGTTTGCCACAACCCCAACAACATACTAAGTCCAGCCAGATAAATTTAAATAAATAATGAAATAAATCTAGAAAACAGGAAATACAAATGCATAGAAATATGAGCGGAATAAAAGTTAAGGTAGGACTATTTGTGTGCATGTTCACCACTATTTTTTAAGTTTGTTGATGCTGCGTATAATAAATAAGCGAAAATTTACTGTATTTTTTCATTGGACTGATTGTTGTTTCGTTTTAATTTCTATTCCAACTGAGGCCGTCCTTTTAACGAAATAGCCTAACCCAACACACATCAATAAAAAGAGGTTAAATACTACAGTTATTTCCCCCGCAGTTATAACATGGTTAAACAGTCGCTGCAAAATATTAACGTGTATTGTGTGTAATGTGCTATTTCATTTATAACAAATAGAATTAAGAGTGGCATATAGTCCCATCTTGAGTGAGAAACACACAGTGGTTTTGTAGTATGATTATTTTGCAACTAGTAAAGATATGGCGACTAAATATTTTTTCGTATAAGTAAAAACTTGAATTGTTCAAGCTCTATGGTTATACTTTTCCATTCTATCGGTGTTTAATATATTTTTTAAATAATAAAATTGTGTAAATTGTGCATGATTTTCAGTAAATTGGAAAAGATATACGTGAAACAAAAAATAGTGGAATCAGTTACAGTTTTCTGAGTAAAATCATGCCAAAAAAGGTATTGTCACAGAATTGAATTCTAAGAAATTTAACTAAAACTGTAGGTATGTTTTGCGCATCTTAAGGCCATTCTCGTGCTGCTGCCTACTCGTTACGTAATTTCCTCGTCTCTCCCCGAGTGCTGCCCGGGAAGGGAGGGGATAGCTGGTAGTGGCCTGCCGCAGTAGGGGAGGTATTGTCTGCTCTCAAGGACAGGCATGTCTGTTAGGCGGGCCCGAGGAGGTAGTCTTGGTTTGGAGGGTTGAGACATCCCGAGAGATCGCTTACGCAATTGTTCACAGTACTGGGTTGTTGACGTGCTTCACCCTGCATGCTGCATTCCTTGCCTTCTTCCAAGAACAAATATTTAGGGACACATTTTCGAGCAGTAATTGTCAAACTTCTGAACATAGAAATGTTTTCCACTAGTTGCGATGTATATATTGAAATGTAGTTTTATGTATGAAAAATGAAATAATTAAGAATATTTGACACACAAGTAGACGAATGTTGGGTTTTCCAAGTCGAACGAGGGTCCGTGGTTGGCATAGTGGCTACGGCTCTCATCTCTCAGTCAGGCAATCTCAGTTCAACTCCCGACGGGGTTACGCTTGGGTTTTGGCACCTGAAAACAGTGTTTGAAGATGCTTCTGTTGGTGGGATTTTCTTGGGAGTGTCTTGTTTTCCTTAGCGTTGAATTTCATAGTTGCTCCACGTCCATCTCAATTTCATCCTCCCTGGCTCTCTTGCAAGACTATTGATGCCGCCCAAAATCTCTAAGGTAAACTCTCATATTAAACACGGAACTGGCTTAACAGGCTAACTTGTCAAGTACCTTTATACTACTTCTTAGTTACATTATAAGAGCTAAAACGATTTACAGACTAACAACAATATAAGAACTACAAAGTGTATGCAAGTATATGAAAGTTTGTCAAACTAAGCTTTCAAGTGTGCCTAATTTATATTTCTTAATTGTATTTTTTAATTATTTTGTCCGATAGCTATATGGAGATGTGGATGTGGACCCTTTGATCAATTACCATTCCTATATATGAAAATATTTGGGATAGTGAGTGCTACCCTGTGAGTCATATGGCTACAGTAAGGGAGGTTTTGTCTATTTTGTTTCATACTTTTCAGTTCCAGGCAGATTTTACATTTTTTTAAATATATGCTTGTATAACTTTCCGTCAATTTGTTACAGCCAAAGTGTCTCCGCTGCTAATTGATCTCTATGTTATGCTCGCTGCTCATGTTATAAGTACCTTTGAAAATAGCTTGCCTCATTTATATTACTTTTTGCACAACCAATGATAACTTACCTCCAGTGGTATCTGTTGTGGCACCAGAGTAAAGTTGGTATTGTATTCAATTCGGCCCTACTTCCTTCTCCAAATTTGCAATGCTCGTAGTAAAAGAACTAGAATTTTTTAATAACTAATAAACCTACATTCCTCTGAATGGGTGCAATTAAATTTTAGTGAAGTTCTTAAAAGCTTTGATGGTAGGCAGACGTTGACGTCTCATTGACAGCAATATCATTAGAGATGAAACCAGAAACATATGAAACAGTACCAGGACAATTGAAATACACGAGTGACTTACCTAAGATTCAAATTCAGAAAAACTCGTAAAATTAAGCTTCAACTTCGGATGTGATCAGTCTAATGTTTTGAATGATAGGGTTCACTGTCCTAAAATATTTACACGGGCATCATTTTGAAAATAAGTGTGTGTGCCACTAAAAACACATAAGGTTACATGGCTTACCATAACACTATTTCTGTGAAAAATTAGGTGGAAATTGGTTGATTGGTCTCTGAGATATGGCATAAAAACCTTATTTTCTAAACAGGGCAATCTTACAAAATTACTTAAAAAGAAACTTTGTACACAATATATCTAATAGATACTATCAGCTTAAAAAGTTTGATTGAAATTGTTAAATAGTAATGCCAAACATATCAAAATATTTATATGGCCGCCATTTTGAAAATCATGTAACTTTACGTGCCCTTCTGTAAGTGTGCAAAATTTGGTGGAAATTAGTTGAATTATTCAGGAAATATGGCAAAATGTTCAATTTACTCACATGACACTACTTTGCAGAAAATCTGGCAAAAAGGATCTCTGCATGCATAAATGATACTTCTGATTAATACTGTTTGTGTACAAAAGTCGGTTGAATTTTGTTGAAACTATTCATAGATATAATCAATTATTCTAAATTATTTATATTAGCCCCAATTAAAAGTTGCCTGCCGCACTAAACACATGTTAATTTACATACCCTACTGTAGCAATACTTGCGTGAAATGTTGGTATGAATTGGTTGGTTGGTTCTCTAGATATGGCATTAAACCTCCATTGTTCATGTGACTATCTTCATAAATTGAGGACAAAAAGATTATGTATTAGCACATTCGATGATTGTCATAGATACAATATACAAAGTTAAATTTAAATCTGTACCATAGTTTCGTAGATAAAACACACTAAACTAAAATGTTTGTATAGGCGCCATTCAGAAAATAAGAGACTTACTCACTTAAAACATATAAATTAATATGGCCTACCACAGTACAGCTTCTTCGTCAAATTTGAAAGAAATTGGTTGATTGTTTCCAGAGATATGGCATAAAAACTGTATTATTTCTTGTGGCATAGAAAATTTATAAATCATACTGTCAGCATACAGAGTTAAGTAGAAATCTGTTTTGCAGTTTCCTTGATAAAAAATTCTGAGCTAAAATGTTTATATGGCCGCCATTTTGAAAATATGTGTATCTGATCTTCTCAAAGTTTATCAGTTTACATGGCCTGCCATAGTGCTACTTGTTTGCCATATTTGGAAGGAATAGGTCAATAGTTTCCAGAGATATTACATAAAAACATTATTTATTCGTGTGGCACTATTTTACAAAATGGAAGACCAAAGAGCCTCTGTGTAGACACATTTGATGTTTGTTATGTGTACTCCCAGCATACAAAGTTAAGTTGGAATTGATTAAATGGTTTCAAAGATATAGCGTACTTTCCTAATATAGCTAGATGGCCTCCATTTTGAAAATGTGTCTGACATACTTAAAGATATGTGTACATATCAACTGCTGCATTACTACTTGTTTGCCAAATTTGGTAGGAATTTGTCAATTGTTTCCAGTGATATTACACAAAAACTTTATTTATTCATGTAGCGCTATCTTACAAAATGGCTTTCAAAATTGGTTGTTGTTTGACTTATATGATGCATGCAATAGATACTGTCAGCATACAGAATTTGGTTGAAATTGGTTAAACGGTATGGTAGTTGCACCAAATAAACATAAAAAATTGTTATGGCCGCCATTTTGAAAATAAGTGCTTAATAAGATAAAATTTGTTTATTTATCTGGCCTATCATAGTATTAGTTATGTGCCAAATTTGGCGAAATGGGTTGAATAGTTTTCGAGATATAACGTAAAAGTTTTATTCTTTCATGTGATGCTATCTTCCTAAATGGTCAACCAACAAAAATATTCACCTCGGAATTCAATGCTTACACCTTGCCTTGTCAGCATACAAAAGTTGGTTTAAATCTGTTGAATGGTTTTCAAAAAATGTCCCATCACTGTAAATTTTAAAATGTCCGCCATTTTGGAAGTAAGTTCCTGCCGTGGTTGAAAACTGTAAAAGTCGGGTGTCCTTATTTAGTACTATATGTGTACAGAATTTTGTATAATTCAATTCACGCGTTCAAATATTGAAAGGGGACACAGACACGAACACATACACACAAATACACACACACATACTCACACACACCACACACACACTCACACTCACACACAGAGAGAGAGAGAGAGAGAGAGAGAGAGACAGACAGGAAAGTGATCTCGTAGGCCTTTCTTTCCTTCGGAAAGTAGGNCAACACATACACACAAATACACACACACATACTCACACACACCACACACACACTCACACACAGAGAGAGAGAGAGAGAGAGAGAGAGAGAGAGAGAGAGACAGACAGGAAAGTGATCTCGTAGGCCTTTCTTTCCTTCGGAAAGTAGGCTAAAAGTTACCTGATTCCAACTCACTGTCTAAGATTGGGATCATATTTACAAACGGAAATATCAGTTTATTTAAACATAGAATACATACTTCTAGTAATTTTATTTCAGAAAGATTGGGAAATTTTGGGGTTTGCACACATTTACACAGTACAATTCAGTACAGTAGAGTGCTGTTCGCAAAGCCTTCTGTAGAAATTACTTGAGGAAACACACACACACATAGATAATTTATTAGAAAACATTAGTTTCGCCATCTATTGTGTACAATTGATGCAGAAAAAAAAAAATATGACTCACTATTATCTGTTAATTTAAAGCTGAAGTCCCAATTATTTATGTTTGAAGACAGAGATTTTTTAAGCAAAATTGTTTTTATTCAAAGGGTAAGAAGATTCAAAATGTGATGTTATTAAAACTAGTGTTATATACATCAGACACACAAGTGTGACTTAAATTGTTACCTCATACAAAATACTAACGTAATTACTTTTATGTAGTAGATAGTGTTTTTCTTTACTTTTTCTATTTAACCCACACAATGATAACTGTATAGTGTTGTAACAAATTATAATATTTAAGTTTACTATAAGTGCATGGTTTTTTATTTGAAAGTATGTCACATTTTATTGTGTCCTAAATTTTATATAACCCATCTAAACAAAATGGCTGTTTTTATATGATTTTAGATTACCAATAAAAGATGAGACATTTAAGGAAATTCTTTCTTCACATAAGAATACGGATCTTTTAATTTTTTGAACCAAAACAACTATAAATTTTGAATCATCTTTACTACCTTATTGGTTGGGCATCTAACTAAAAATTTAATAATGTACTGACTTGCGAGATTTATGTGGGACTCATTTGAGGACATGCTGTAATTCGAGGTTGCATTTAATTGAGTTACATTCGCAAATGGGTCACAATTTCCCAAGAAAACAAGTTCCGAATACCAGACAATCCGAGGTGAAATGAGCTACACATTAAAATAAACGTATGTATTTACACATGAAATTTATACATAAATGTACTATTTGGCTTGAGTAATTTTCAAAGACAGCTGCAAACTTGAATTGATACAATAATGTTGCTAGGAATTCAAATATAGGTACACCAACATAAATACATTTATTAATAATGATGTATGCATTTTAATATTTGTGTAAAAATAAACCATCACGAATTAAATAACCTATTTGTGCATTTTTATCCGTAAAGTAATTGAGTTACTTACATTGACAGCATGAGTAATTTTACACAGAAAGTATCATTTTACACTAACAACGTGAGTAAAGTTAAGTTGACAAATGTGACGTTACAATTATCATCCACAAGAAAATTTACGTTTAAAAAACTAAGTGGTAACATTATTTTAACATATGAGTATAGGCTAGCACAAACCTGTCTGTTCATATCTTCACAGAGATACTTTAATGTTATTTATACAAACATCTACATTTAATTTGATTGTGTGCAATGCCTATTAGGCAAATTAATAAAAATACTTTTTTTTTAATTTGCGTTATGTTGTATTGCGTACGTAAATACAAAAAATGTACTAACACTAGTGACAAATTTATACACTGAAAAATTTACAATTGTTAAGTTAGAAACAATGCATCAATATAAATTTTTGTTAGGTTACATTAAAAAAATTAATATAGTCTTACCTATCTTATTCATTCATATCAAACTAATTATTATCATTTTTCAATCGTTTTTAGTATAATCTTTATTTGACTGTTTGTTTTCTGCACGTCTGAGGTTGGCGATGGGGTATATATTAAATAAGGAAACATTTCTTTAGCAATTTGTATGTGAAATTACACATTTTCAGTTGTAAAATTGATGAAATGATAGATAAATGAAAGATGAAAGCTAAATATTGATTATGTTTGCTGTACATTTTCAGTATAAACCTAAATATGTGTAGTTTGCAATGTTAAACGTTTTAATTTTTTAATTTCAACTAACAAAAAAAAAGTATTAAGTTAATGTAGCCTACATTAATAGGGCCAACTTCGACGCAACATGCTTGATCAGTTTTCCAAATCTAAACCTTGCCATTTGAAATACACCGCCAAAAAACAGTTTTTTCGTACTTATAACTGTCATAAAGAAATTAGTTTCAAAGATAAATAATCCAATGACTAGAAGTGTTTTCTTTTTAGACCTACTTGCAAAACTGGGAAAACCGAACAAGAAATTAAAAATGAATGTGTGTCTCACAGTATATGAAATTCGGAAACTGTTCGACAAAGAAAACGATATTCATGTGTGTACGGCACGTGGGCCCGTTGGTATAGCTTTTAGGACTCTGCCTGGTAAGCACGGTGTGTGAGTACGAATCGCCCGGGACTGGAAATTTTAGCCAACAATTTGGAAAACTTCTTTCTAATGGATTTACTTATATTGCAAAGTTAAATTTGTGCATAGTAAAATACTAGTAGACCCTACTGAATTTGTTTTACAAAATACAAGCTATTTTTTCTGACTGCTTGCAGAATTAGGCACACATGCATCGTGTTTGATTTCATTTTTACAAATAAACACGCTCCAAAAGTATCTGTGTATTTTTACCATAACTCGTGAAATTCAACTGTTGTGTAGCAGAGTAGAGAAATGGAAATTTTGCTAGTTCTGGTTGTCTTTTGCCATTTTTTTTTGTAAAATCATTCTTAAATTTTAGATGTTAAAATATACTTACTTTGGCGGAGACTCTCTGCAGCGTACATTTGTGTTGAACAGCTTTTTACTCACCAAGGCAGTAAGTAGCTAGTGAACTACCAGACAGCTAAGGCTGGGATGTGTACAGTACAACAGAATCTCACTACCTGTCATCAAACCACCATAGTTGTTTCAATGTAATCAACGATACTACCAACAAATCAAATGCCAGCGTGCAAAAATTCAAGCTAGTAAATGGCTTCTATTAGGAAATGGAAAACTTTCCAGCAGGATTCAAGCAGTTCATAAATCAGGCTTCCATTTTCATTACTAATTTCTAATGACGTGAAAATTTCACAGGTTCATTTGGAGACAAGCTGAACTTATTATTTATCTGCGTTGCTATCACGATTCGGCCAGTTTATTTGACACTCCAAAGAAGAGCTCGTGTTTCTACAGCAGATCCGAAACAAAAGAAGTGACCAATCACAGATAACCAATAAAAATGTCATTGACAACCAGCCAGTGAGGTAACGACAGTGATTTGAAAAAACATACATTCCACTATGAAGTCTAGCCCAGAAGTCTTTGAATCAGATAGTTGTTGAGGTTTGTAATAATTTTATTTCCTTCTAAAAAAAACATACTTGCTACAAAACTATGTGTAATACTGCTTTGAAATGGAAGTTCCCTTGACAGGTAAACCATGAACTAGACCCTGTATACACAGATTAAAATAGGATAACGGCATTGCGGTTACATGTCCTGATTTTTTAAGTCCCTTAAAGTAACGGTACGTTCATAGTAAGAAAAATTACATAAAAATATACACAGTTTTAATTCCTTCACTGCTTACATTCATTACACCCAGAACTGAGTAGATTACATCGCCCCAACTGCAGAAGTCTGAACTATCTAAAAAAAAAAAACTATGATGGACATGTGTGCCATGGATGAGAGGCAGATTTTAACTCACTTGAAATATTACATGTTGNCACTGCTTACATTCATTACACCCAGAACTGAGTAGATTACATCGCCCCAACTGCAGAAGTCTGAACTATCTAAAAAAAAAAAAAACTATGATGGACATGTGTGCCGTGGATGAGAGGCAGATTTTAACTCACTTGAAATATTACATGTTGCAATATACTGCTAATATTGATGATCAGCAGTAGGTAACGATTAGCTTAAACTGTAGAACAGTAATGCCGAAATTCGGTGCGTGCTGTTGCCACACGAGTATTAAATTGGTTTTAATATAGTAACAAATCATTAATTTGTTAAAAACCATATTAACATACAACCATGTGTTATTGGCTGGATGCAACACAAGCAAATTCATTTGAACAACTACTATTAATCATACACTGGTTTTTCGTTCACGAAATATAGTCCTTTCACAGTTACTTCAAACTTTCCTGAAGTCCTGCTAAAGTTCTACTTCCAGGATATTCCTCCACCTTATGCAAACACAACTTAACCCAGCCTAGAAAATGACACCAAGGGACAGTGCACCGCGTTTGTTTGCACTCAGTTTAATATAATAATTTGCATAATGACATCTTACTAGGCATTGCCAATGCACATTCTCCTTGTATTCATGCATATATATTATAAACAAAATAATATAATTTATAAATAAAATATAATTAAAAGTTTGATTTAACGAAAAATAAGGTATTTTTATGTTAACAAAATTTAAAAAAAACATTTGTGATACGTGGTATTATTTTGGAAATAACCAGTCACGTCATATTTTTAAAGGTTTAATTCAAAAAGTGTGAAGAAACCGCGAACAGACTATAATCATAAACCTATCATTACGTTGAACGGTCGGATTGCAAGCGCGGGACTTGAACAGGTAGTCTGGAGTTGTCCACGATGGTTACCCCGGCCCATCGCTGAGAGCGAATGACGCACGACTTGAGGGAGGGTAGGGTGAGTCTGTCCCCTCCACACCCCGAACTCTGGTATCACGTGCCCTGAGTTGACCATGCCGTGGCCCCAAAACTCCACCCAGCCACACCGTATTTCCAGCCCTGCAAGCTCAACGATGAGCTTGGCTGTCTCTATATACCACTCTTAACAATGTAAAATAATAACGGTAAGTACAACATAGACATTGTTAAAAAGTCATAAAGCTGAACTAAATATGGTTATAGGTCTAAATTGTAAATATTTGTACAAAATGGTTTTTTGAAATATGGCTAAATTTTTTGAACAGTTGAAAACTGTAAACAAGCATTTGACAGTTAAAACGTAGTCACATGACAGTGTTTATGTTTACGTGTAGCAGAAGGATATGTAATCAGTAACCAAAAGTAGAACTTTAGCAGGGCCACAGAAAAGTGTGAAGTAATCGTGATTGGTCTCTAGATATCTGGCACCAGTCTCCAGTTTTATCCATTGGCATTCCAGCCAACAGAGATTGCATGGGACACAAATCTAGTTTTATTCCGTGAGGGGTAATTATTAAGTTTAGAGGTTTTTCTGTAAAACAAAAAACCCCCAAAAAGTGGTATATTTGCACTCTACTAATCATGTAGAACACGAATATACTGGGGGCGTAGCTTTAAAATAAGTACAACATATTTAAAAAAATTGAACAAAATTGTGAAATGAGCAGTATAGACAGTTTGTTTACGTTTCTGAACTAAACTTCCTAGACCAACAAAAGTTGCATTAATGGGTTCGGCACAGCTTACCTTGTTCATATTCAAGAGGGCGTAATGTTAAAATATGTAGAACATATTTAAAGAAATTGCGAAATTTGTTTGTTTATGTCTATTAACATCTACCGCCATTAATAATGGCTGCGCATTGCAAATTCCACACACTACCTGGCGGCGACGGATGTCATCACAGGCATTTTAATGGACAATTTTTAACCTGGTCAGTTGCTTGCTCGCCTTTGCCGGTATGTTTCATGTCGTTCTAATCCGGCGGATTTAAAACTGAGAAAGCAAGAAAGAGTGCTTTTGTGTAGCAGACTGATCTGAGACACACATGTGGGAAGATGCAAAGGTTGCATGATACATGTATACACAGAAACTTTTTTATTTCTACTCACAATATTTTCTCTTCATAGCGGTGCACTTGGGGAAATTTAAAAAAAATGCTCTGCTTTTTGATTGGGGGTTCACACTGCACTGGCGAACTAATAGCTAAGCTAGTTTTATTTTACGCATCAATAAAATTAAAACTAACCGACGAGCTAATCCCATGCACTGCACTGGTGTAGAGTGTCTTTGATGCACACAGGGGTTTCTTATAGCGGGCGATAGGGGCGAACAAGCCCCAATGCACAGTGTCTGTGCTCAAAGCGGGCTGTAGGAGCGGCTTGCTTGTAAGCACTGAGTCTTTGAGGCTATCTGCAGGAGGCGGAGGGATGTCAAGACATCTCCTTGTACGTCTCTTGCTGCTGCTGTGGGTCGCCTTGGCAACTGCGCCAAGGCAATTGGTGATGCTGTGGTGGCACGTACCTCGGTTCATCGTCCTCTGTGGCTGCCGTCTGGTGGGTGGAGACAGCAGAGTAGAAATCCTCTGCGTCTGGGTTCAGCTGGGCAGGATCCTGGAAGGCACAGCAGGCGACGTCGTGCTGTCACCCTTCTTTCTCAGCTGGACTGGTGGCGGCTCAGCTACGACGCTAGTCTGGTCCGTAGCTTGCGTCCGGTGTGTTAGCCATCGCCCGGGCGATGGCTCCTCTGCAGCTGTAGGCCGGCCCGGGAGTGGGCATTGCAAGTTCTGCTCTCTTTGCAGCTGGTCGGGGAGTGTGTGGGGCCTCTGCGCTGCGGTTCGCCTGGAGTGGCGGCAGGTCTGGTGTGGGCAGTGCCTCCTGGCGCTCATGCAGTTGGCTGGTTCCAGACTCGGCCGCTGTGCTGTGCTTCTCTGTAATTGGATCAGTGTCCTCGTCGGGTTGCATAAGAGCTATCAGCTGCTCAACTGACTGGCTTGCAGGCACGTCCTGCATGTCCTTAGGAAGGCTATACCATTTCAGTGCATGACGTGCACTTTCCAGATATTCTCCCAGACGTCTTCTAGCCACAGGATGTTTCCACGCCATTCAGCAACAGTGTGTAGTAGGCCTTCCCACTTTGGATCAAATTCGGCATGAAATTTTGCTGCTTTATTGGCCGGGGTGGTTGCATACTAGCACAGTATCGCCGCCTTGAAGGTCTGACGGCTTATTGCTATTCTGCGCGCTATATTTGTGGGTGATATATTGCTGTTGAGCTCTGCGGGCTTTCTCTACTTACTCTTTTTAGGTTATTTTGCAGTATGTACTCTGCCCTTGGCATTTCTGCCTGTTCTGCATTCCATTCCCAATCCTTGGGACGTGGTAGGAGGTGTGCAAGGAGCAGTTCGCTAGGAGAGGCACCTGTTGCTTCATTCTGCCATCTCCTTGGTGTAAATTATATGTCTGGGATGTAGTAGTCCCAATTTTGGTGATCTTCCCCCATTCTTACCCGGAAGCATTTTTTTGTCTCCTGGTTTCTGCGTTCGGTTGGATTGCCTTGAGAGTGACAACTCGGGGTCATCTAGGGTTTGACTCCCCAGTTGTGGCATGCAACTTTCCATTTCTTTCCTGTAAACTGGGTTCCATTATATGTTAGGATACTTTTCGGGAAACCCCAGCGCGGGAAAACTCTTTTTCCATATTTGGATTACGGTTGAGGCTTCGGAATTAGGCAGGAGGTAAGCCTCCACCCACCTTGAGAAGAGGTCAGTCACAACTAACATGTACCGTTTCCCCTTGTGCAATCTAGGGTATGGCCCTAATAAGTGTGCTGCTATTGTGTTCCACATTGTCTTGGGTTGTCGTGGAATTCCCTTGGTGCATTCCACCCCAAGAGCTTTCGTCGTGGCACACTGCAGACATTGGCTCACATACTCTCGTACATACTTGTTTACTCCGTCCCAAGTGAACCTGACTGAAAGTTCCCCAAGGGGCTTGGTGGCTCCTGGGTGGCCGGCATGGGGATGTTTATGAAAGTAATAGCATAGATCTTGCCGTAATGTGGGGGGGAACCCACAGCTTCCATTCCTCTTGAGTGTACGTGAGGCTGGGCACATATATATCTTTGTTTTAATGTGTACTGGTCTAGGGTGCCTTTCCAGTATGTTTCGTATTTCTGGGTCGTTCTGCTGAAAATGTGCAAATTTCTCGAGGTCTAGCTGCGCTTCAAGAGCTTGTAAAGTAAACTTTTGTTGGGACATTTGGTGGCTAAACTTTCAGGTGGCACATCATGTGCTCCCAGTCATCTACTTCTGCCTCCCCCATGCTCTCACCAGGTGCGCGGGATAGAGCGTCGGGGAGCTTGTTAAGTCGGCCAGGGCAGTACTGGTTCTCAAAAGCAAGTTCCTGCAGGGGCAGTCTAATTTTGACTTTGTGGCACTAGCGGTATGGAGCCACATTAATGCCCTGTTGTTAGTACTTAAAATAAATGGGGCATCCTCCAGGATATATATGAATTTTTTAACAGCCTAGATCATTGCTAAACATTCTTGTTTATTGCAGTGGTACCGGCGTTGCATGCTGGACATCAGGGTGCTTGCATATGCTATCATGGTGCTTAAGTACACGATCATTTTTTTGTTTCTACTGGCATCTTCCCGATACAGCACGGCCCCTAATCTGACCCCACTTGCGCCAGTTTGTAGAATCAGTGATGTGTCGGCCGTTGGTCTGTATAGTCTATTCGCAGTTTCTTTACACTTTTTGCATCAAACCTTTAAAAAATTACCTCGTGTGATGTGTTTGGTTGTTCCTAAGTATCTCTTGTGATTGTATCACAAGCGTTTATACTTATGTTAACATAAAAAAACATTATTTTTGGTTAAATTGAAAATTTACTTTTTTTATCTATAAATTATAATATTGTATTTATTATTAATTTGAATAAAAACAGGAAGAAAATAGGTATGTTGGCAATGTCAAGTAAAAAATAGTTCTTATGCAAAGTAATATTATAGTGAGCGCGCACGAATGTGGTGTACCGTCCCTTTGCTGTAATTTTCTAGACTCTGATAAGCTTAGTTGGTATGAGGTGGACGAATATCCTTGAAGTAGAACTTTAGCAGGGCTTCAGAAAAGTTGGAAGTAACCATGAATGGCATATGCCAATGGTCGGCAGCAGGCGGACCGCGGTCCACATCCGGACCGCGAAAGGGTAAAGCCTGGACCGCCAAAAATTTTCAATTTGAATAAGTAATTTATTAATATTTACATGTAATAGATACGTTTAAGTGATAGCCTTATCAATGTTTCCTATATTTTACAAGTAATAGCATGATTAATTTGATTATTTAATAGTGATGCATAGTTGCTATGATGTGAAACGCAAAATACTGCGTTGGAGCGCAGGCGAGGCGGTGGGAAGGAGTAAACTGACCGGCTGCGTTGGTGCGCATGCGTGAGGATTCGTCTGGGAGGGAGTGGATTTCTTGTTGTTATTGTCGTGTGCTAAAATAACGTTTTGTGAATCAATATGGATCCTAAAAAGCGTAAAGTTGACAGTGAAAATAGGAAGTTTCTGGCTGAGTGGACAGAACAATATTGTTTTACGCTGCCTGATAGGCCTACAGCTGTTCCAGTTTGCCTCATATGCAACAAAACTGTCGCTATTGTTAAAAGTGCCAATTTAAAGCGACACTGCGAAACAACTCATCAGCAGTTCCATAAAAACTTTCCTCTTGGCAGTAAAGCTCGTCAAGAAAAACTCCAGGTATATCTCACTACTTACAAAAAAATCACGGTCTTACTAGTTCGCTGTATGAGCGAGCAAGAAAAATCAGCAGAAGCAGCGTTGCGTGTCTGCTGGACGCTTAATAAACACCTGAAGCCATTTTCAGACTCTGAGATAGTAAAAGAATGTATTTTGGAAGTGGCCACGTCACTTTTTGAAGAGAAGAAGGACGTTTTAGCCGCAATTCAAAGTATTCCATTGTCGGCAAGAAGCAATACAAGAAGAACCAAAATTTTGGCTACTGACAGCAAAAAAAGTTTGCTTGAACTTCTGCAGAAGGCGCCTTGCTACGCCATAGCACTTGATGAATCGTGTGACATTGTTGATGATGAACAAATATCTATTTTCGTTAGATTTTTTTATATTGAGAGTAAAGTATTCAGGGAATAATTGCTAGCAATATTGCCGTGTAAAGGCAAGACTCGCGGAGAAGATTTATTCAAGACTGTTGACGATTTCATGACAAAATCAAACATCAGTTATGATAAAATGGTGTCCCTTTCAACTGACGGGGCCCCAGCGATGATGGGCACAGAAAAAGGATTAGTAAAGACAATCAGGGATAAAAATGCTGGGCTACTATCTTATCAATGCATAATTTACCAGACAGCTCTTTGTGGAAAACTTAGTGCTACTCTGAAAGAAGTAATGGACAACTTGGTCAAGTTGATCAATTTTATGATGTCTCGTTCTGCTCTTCAGCACCGACAATTCAAGGAGTTTCTATCTGAATGTGATTCAGAGTATTCTGACTTACTGCAACACAACAATGTTCGTTGGCTAAGTAAAGGTCAAGTTATTGAACGTTTCTGGCAAATAAAAGTAATACAATTATGTGTATGTAAAAATAAAAATTTAAAAGTTATAAGTACTTATGTGTTCTTTTCTCTGGACCTCGATAAAATTTTTCAAAAGTATTCGGACCCCACTTGAAAAATGCTTGCCGACCCCTGGCCTATACTGTTTGTTTGTTTACAGAAATAAATAATGTGTAACCTATCTATATGGGAACAATTGTCATTCTCCAGGAAGGAGAACTATGCTGCCCAGAAGACAGCCTACGCTTGGAAAGCATGGAATCACCACATCACGGGATATCGTCGCACAAATTTTTATTGTTCATTTAAAAAAAAGTTACATTTAATTTTTTTATATACGGTCCTGGAACGACATTCTACTGCGTTCTGGCAGAAAAAGGCCCTGCTTATCACAATACATCTTTTCAGATGTGTGACTAATCTCAAGAATTTCAGTTATAATATATGCTGAAATTTGACAAGAATTTCATTCCAGGACTTGGCGTTTTTAATGTCCCGCATCGCGTGAAGAGGTTATTGATCGGGCAGCGTATTCATGAAGCATGTTAGGCAACACAGGGGAAGCGTCGGCATATAGACATTAGCAGGAGGGGTGAAATGATGATGCAGTGCATAGTTGAATAAGGTGTGTGAAGAGGGCGCTGCATTGGCAGGGAAAGTGAGGTGTGTAACAAAGAGAAAATAGGAGGACTGCAATTTCAAGGTGTCTGCTGTAACAGCAGTTAGGAAAACAATTGAAATCACATCTTTCATTAAAAGTTGTCATCTATACTATTAAATATACACTTTACACTTACAAGCTTAATGTAAGTTCTACGCTATCCCTCTCGTAAACTTGTTCAACATCAGAAGTTACCTTCCACGTTTTGTATTCGGAAATGCTTTGCAGATGTCGAAATTCGATACACATCACACTGCAAAGGTATGCCAAGAGTATTACTTACTAATGAACAGAACATTCGCAACATTAATTAAAAGAAAATACTTTTGAGAATAATAATGACTGGTTCAAATTTATTGCATTTTCAGGCTAAACCATTTGCTTTAAAATGCGTGGTTCGTAAAACTATTTTTAGTGATGATAATCTTGATGAAATTTCTGTGGTCTCAGATAATGCTGGAAATATGTAATGGTACTGGTAAATATATAATGCCTATTTTATATACACTTGGTCAGAACTGTATGTGATATCGTTGATCCTGACTCTACGCCGAGGGTTAATTTTGGAGAATCCAAATTGGTAAAATAAAGGTTGACTTACAATACAGTATATGAAGCTCAGGGTAAAAGTCATTACAGTATTACAGTAGAATTTTTTCAACGCCTTCATCACCATTTCGTGTGTGATTGGCTGTCACATGTTTTGTTTTGTAGTGACAAAGCTACTCGTTCAACTTCAGATTTATATATATATATATAATTTTTTTCCTTAATGTATTTAGTGTTAAATGAGCACTTCACATCTTGTTGTAATCTTCTCTGCCGAATATACAGCAGCATAATTGTTTGTCCTTACAGCTTCAATCATAACCAACTCTTAAAAGTTTGTGTCTTTACCAACAGTTTAATTGTGTTTCAGTTTACCCCACTGTTCCAGTTGACATTGAATGTCCATTTTTGCCATTTTGGATAAAATGCCAGTAATCTATTAGTAGCAAGTACATAATGCTCATTGAATACTTCCACAATTAAAATAAAATAAAATAAAATTTTCTGACAAGCAGTAAATTAATTATACAATCAAAATAAAACTGAATAAAATTTTCTGACAAGCAGCAAATTAATCACGCAATCAAAATACAACTGTAAAAGTAATGGCAACAGACAGTTAAAGTGAACAGCATAGCTTATGGCAACAAAAAATTAATCTCACCACTTGCCAGTGCATCACAGCATTTGTGACCTAGCATTCATGACCTTGGCCAAGGGGACACTCGAATATTTCAGTCAACGTGAGCAAACATTTCAATGCTGGCTTGGAACTAAAATTCATAATGCAAAATTAAGTGACTACTATGGTTGCGTTATAATCAGATCAATACAATAGTTGCATAAAAACCTTAATACATACTTAAGTATTAACAAAAGCCCAAGTGAATGCTATAACAGATTGTTATTTATGGAGGAGACAACAGTTCAGCGAGTTATAATTACTATAATGTTAAAGGATTAAGAATGTAAATAGCTTTGCAAACATAAAATTGATTAAATTATTTGCTGTATGTATTTTCAAATTGGTAAGATAGCTATTACAAAGTTTCCATTCCAAAAAAAAATATTCATTTTTTTGGGTTCTAATAATTATTTTTTAAGGAGGAGCTGAGTTTATAATGACTATTTTTTTTTTTCAGTTTTTTGAGTGTAGGGAATTCGTAACTGCTTATTTATTTTTCTTGTGTCATTAATAATTGAAACACATCCAAAACAAGCTGACAACAAAAAAAAGTATTTCAAAAAATTGTTTTTATTGATTGATGTATTTTATACACATATAACATTAAGAAACTAAAAAATCAATATAAGTGAATAGTAGATCAATAAATATAATTTTAGTTCAACATTTCTGTTAATTTTTGGTCTCAATTGAAATAATTCTGCTGTAGTCACTATAACTACTCAATATTTTGCCTTACATAACATGATCACATACGAATAACACTATCAGTGTCCCAAATCATTACAATTTTATAATGTGCAGTATATACACTCTTGTTTGTTTATAAGCATAATTTGTTTGCTGTGTTTATTGCCTTGCCTCATTTGTAGTTTTTAGGTATAAATGAATTATTTTGATGATCGTGTACAAAAGTATTGTGGGCTACTCAGGACTAATATTTTTTTGAAAATATAACTTTAAACATTGTCATACCATGCCCCTTTTTGTACTTTCGTATTCAATTCAAATAACCAACTATGAGATTTTTTACTCCAGCTGTTTGTGATATTTTATTGTGCAACATTTGCTTGATTGCTGAGTGTAGTTTGATCATAAAGCCTGGACTTTGGCTTAAAAATATTAAAGTACACAAATGCAGACATTATGCTTAAACCATAACTGACAAATATGAAGATGAAAATATAATTGTACCAAAATCCCTCCCACTCATCAAACATGTACCATCCAATGCTCATGGCCAGATTTTCTATTCCAACAAGTATGAAGTAAAAAGAGTAGAAAATTGGGGTTTTGGTGAATTTTGTTCTGTACTCGATGACTGCAAATATGTAGACGTATGCAAGGCAGAGCTGCTGAATGACTGTCTGCAAGCTGGAGCAGCGTGACTTTTGCAGCAAGTAGCCCAGCATGGCGGCGTAATGCACTGCCACAACTCCAAGGCACAGTAGCAGGTGGAAATGCATGAAAGATGCTATTGACAGCACTCTGCACAGCAGGTGGAAAAACCACGAAAGTGCGGCTATCAGCTTCCCCAGGGGCTCATCTTCATCCATGACCTGCATGCACACACAGACATTGTTACAGCCATTGTAGTAACTGCACTAGAACACAAGCGTTACAGTGCTGGTTGGTTGGAAAATAACACTGCTTATAATGATGGCAAACTTACACCAAATATCAGTTTCTGCAATTTAAAGAAGTTTTTGTGATACTTGTCATTATTGTTGTTATACACTTGTTATTGTATAATGAGTTAGTGGAAATACATAGTAGTATACAGTTTCACATTACTGTCTATTATTAATGTAATTTGCACACATACCATACACTATCATTGAAGAATCTGCATGTTCTGAGAATTTGCTCATTCTTGGTAATGATTAATTATTTCAAAATAATTAAATTTCACTACTTACATAAGCCAGAAGTGCATTCTAGTTTCCACGCTAAGTTTTTTCTAGGAAGCCACTCTACAGTGTGAATATTATATTCAGATATTTTATTTCTATCCTGTATGTTACCAAAAATTAGGTATTTTGAGTCTGGTAAATTCAAAACATATATCTTTCATTCTTTTTAAAAATAATTTTTTCCTGTACTTTTAACGTGTGAATCACAGTGGTAGTGTTGTATCTGTCCTAACACTTCCAACTACTGTAATTAAGTTAAACTATTGTGCAAGTAAGCTGAATATTTCTTTATGTTTTGAAACTGAAGCAGTTGACTTGCACAGAAATAAAAGGAACATGATAAAGTACAGTAAATTTTAGTTTGTGATTAATTAAGCACTTGATAGCTGTGCTCAATTTCTTTCTCTGTCCACTTTGTATTTTTGCCACATGTAGAAATTTTAAATTAACATACCATATTTTTCTGCATAATTGTCACCATCACATAACAGTCATACCATAATTTTTAAATGCTGAAAAGAGTAAAAGTTTTCTTATTATCTAAAAGTTGTGGTTCTTGTTTTGGCACTCCCACCTGTGCTGCAATGCATCTATGCCAGACCTCCACTACAGTAAATCATGAGGAGAGTGATCATCAGCCACCCTTTCCACTAAGCATGGAGGAAATGAGTCAAAGCAGTTCAGGCCGTGACTTATTAGCAACCGAAGATAGCAAAGGACAAATTAAATGTTTCTCTTCCCTCCCAAAGACTTTCCCCCCACCCCCAAAATTTAGGGTTGGGAGGTTATCCATTTTTGGAGTGCAAATAAGGCCCTTCATGGAGGCTATCCTACCACTGACTGGCAGAGAGGGAGTAGTTAAGGACACAATGTTAGTTGCTAGACAACCACTTCCCCTCTTTCCAGGAGTGTATGGGGGAGAAGCGATATTGTGCCTAGCCTAGATGAACTACTACTGAGCATGCTCAAAGATAGTTAATATCCGCCTTCTGCCAGACAGAAGGAAACTAGGACATTCCGCTAGTTGCTAGGACACCACTTCTCCTTTTGTCATGTGTAAAGGGAGGAAGCAATCAACAGCCAAATGGAAGGAGGGGAAAGCACAGTGGATGCAGTGCTTGTTGCTGAACATTTCACTGATGGCCGGTTGCACCATTGAGGTTCATCTCTTGATCCGAGATCATTTCCAAACTTGATCTAAGATTGACACAGAAAACTGTGTACCATTCGAGTTCAAAGCATGTCTGGAGATCGAGATGAACTTCATTTCGAACCGCTGAATATAGTGGTTCGAAATCTTGATCCGAGATCGGAGAAGTGTCTTAAAAGCACTGTTAAATATATTTATTTACTAGAAATAAACCTAGTAGTATTTGAATCGCTTAAAAATGAATTAGGTTTTTTTCCTATTGTAAAATGTAAATTGAGACATTTTACAAATGCTTAATATCCAATGCATTTATTTGATTAAAGATGTATTAATGTTTTGTAAGGAGAGAACGAAATTTATGCTTATCTCTCTGAGCAAACACAATGGAAAACTAGAAAAGCCATTCGGAATATCAGAAACTGTCCTAATTTTCTGCACAAGCAAAATCTCTGTCAAATTTTTTGCTCACGAAAGAGCAGCCATCGTTGACAAATGTAGTTTGAAAATACACCAATAGGTAGTGCTAAATACAGTTGTTCTTTTGGGAATTTATAACAAAATTATACACTTGAATATTATTCAGTAAAATTCTTACAACAATTATTTTACTTAAAACAGATATACACTATTCACGGTAAAGTGAGCACTTTTTGAGGCAGTCTCATCAAACACAATAACCAATTAATACATTTCATTGTGGCATCAGACTTTCGGTTTTGAGTATAGTGAAATTTTTACACTGTGTTGATTACTTACATTGCAGTGTTTACATCAACAAGTGGTGGGATTATATAAATTGGCTGAAAGAAAAAGTAATTAGGGTTTTAAAAGTGCTTACTTTACTGTTAACAGCCTATAAAACATCGCACCAACTAGTTCTATGTACCCTATATTCTTCAATAATATCTGTATTAAAAATAATGAAAAAAGTGTGTGCAAAGTGTTTCTAATGAAACAGAACATCTGAAATGGAAATTTTGCACTGCATTAAACAAGTTATATATGTAGTAAAAAATCCTAGTCTTATGAGATAGTGTCTACGAAAACTTATTGTCTCCGAACTTCAAAATAAATAGTTGCATCATGAGATTATGAAATGAGAGACAGTCACAAACAGTGTTTCATCTCAATCCTAGTTCCAAACCGAGATCAGGAGTTCTACAATCAGAACTTGGCCGTTTGCGTTGGTGCAACACTTGTGCATTGGAACTCAGATCCAACTGAATTGTGTTTGAACAAAGATCTTGGGATTTCGGTTCAGGGCGGTTAATGGTGCAACAAGTGTTGGTGGGTGTTTATAATATAGACTGTTTCAGTAAAAGTGTGTAGAAATGAAACTGGGAATAAAGGCCCCACCATTGAACATTTTGAGATTGGGAACGTGTGGTCCGCAAGGTCAGCTGAAGGAGATGTGGGCAACCCATGATGTTTTTTTGGTTCATCATCATCCACAAGGTGGTTCTGTCATCTCTACATTGCTACAGTTTGTGCATGTTTCAACAACTGATGCAACAAGCATGGGATATTTGAATGGGTAAGGCAGAATTTTGTATTCCATTGTCATGCTTGCATTGAGGTTAGTGTCTTATCACTTTGAGCAACTCTTGTGAGGCCTGATACGTTAACACCTATCCATCAGTGGAATCATCCTGTACAGTATTACCTGTGAATAGTGTACACACACAATGTTGGTAATACATGTAACCAATTCTGATACCTGTATTCGTGTCAGACATATTTATGCTCGGGGGCTTTGCGGAGCACACGTTCCCAGTCTCAAAATGTCCCTGACGCAGCCCCTACTTACAGTTTCATTTTCACATTCTTCTATGTAATTTACAAGGAATGGATGTTGAGTGCTGATCAGGAACATAATTAACATTTCAGTGAATAGGGGATCTGGTAATGCCTTCTTTTTTCCAATTCTTTAAGCAATGTAAACAATTGTACAGATTGGCTACACTACAGCGTTTAATGTACTGCTTTTTTTTAGCCTACTTTTCTAAGGAAATAAAGGCTTATGAGATCACTTTCTTGTCTGTGTCTCTGCATGTCGGTATACGTGTGTGCGCCTGTGCGTCTGTATTCCCCATTTTCAATTTTTGAATGCGTGAACCAAATTTCACCAAATTTGGTGCACATATAGTACTAAGAAAGTACACCTGACTTTTATAGTTTTTGACCATGCCAGGTGCTTACTTTCAAAATGGTGGCCATTTTAATATTTAGGGTGATATGTCATATATCAGAAACCATTCAACCAATTTAAACCAAATTTTGTAATCGTGTAAGCACTGAATTGATAGGTGGATATTGTTGTTGGTCTGCCATTTTGGAATATAGCATGACATGAAAAAATGAAGCTTTTACGTTTTAGCCTGAAAACTACTCAACCAATATTCACCAAATTTGGCATATAAGTAGTACTATTGTAGGCCATGTAAATTTATGCAATTAAAATTTATAAGGCACTTATTTTCAAAATGGCAGATATACAAATTTTTTGGTTTTTGGTACAACTACCATGCCGTTTGACTCATTTCAACCAAATTTTATATCCTGACAGTTATCTATTACAAGAATCATGTATGCCAAGAACACATATGCCATTTTGTAAGACAGCACTACATGACATGAATTAATGAAGTTTTTGTGTGATATCTAGGGGATACTATTGACAGATTGAGATTGCTACCAAATTTGGTGAACAAGTAGTACTGCGGCAGTTGACCTGTACAAATATTTGTTAAGTATGTTAGACACTTATTTTCAAAATGGTGGCCATATAGCTATTTTAGTATTGTATGCTACATCATCAAAACCATGTAATAAATTCCAACACAACTTTGTTTGCTGGCTGTATATATTACAACCCTCAAATGTGTACAAACAAAATCTTTTTGTTCACAATTCGGAAAAATACTATCATATGACAAACTAAAATTATGTGATTTCTCCAGAAAAAAACAACAGATTTCTACTAATTTTGGTAAACAAGTAGCATTATGGCAGGCCATGTAAACTGGTAAACTTTGAGAGGGTCAGAAACGTATATTTTCAAAATGGGGGCCATATAAAAATTTTAGCTCCAAAGGTTTTGTCTACGAAACTACAAAACAAATTTCAACTTATCTTTGGATGCTGACAGCATCTATTATAGCCATTAAATTTGTCTAGATGCAAAGCCTCATTTCTCCGCCATTTTTAGAGATAGCCACACATGAAATAATACTGTTTTTATGCCATATCTCGAGAAACAATCAACTAATTTCTTTCGAATTTAGCAAAAAATTGTACTGTGGTAGGCCATATTAATTTATATGTTTTAAATGTTCAAGTATCTTATTTTCCGAATGACTACTATACAAGCATTTTAGCTTAGTGTGCTATATCTATGAAACTATGTACAGATTTAAATTTAACTTTGTATTTTGTATCTATGACAATCATCAAATGTGCTAATATATAACCTTTTTGTCCTCCATTTATGAAGATAGTCACATGAACAATGGCGGTTTTATGCTATATCTCAAGGACCAATCAACCGATTCATAGCAAAATTTCACGCAAGTAGTGCTACAGTAGGGTATGTAAATTAACCTGTTTTGTGTGGCAAGCATTTTCTAATGGGGTTTATATAAATAATTTAGATTAATATGTTATATCTATAAAACGTTTCAACAAAAGTCAACCAAATTTTGTATGCTAACGGTATTTATAAGAATCACCATTTATGCGTACAAAAATCATCTTTTGCTGGATTTTTTGGAAAATAGTGTCAGGTGAGTAAATTGCACATCTTGCCATATTTCCGGAACAATTCAACTAATTTCCGCCAAATTTTGCACACCTACATAAGGTCATGTTAAGTTGCATAATTTAAATGGGGTCAGGCATTGATTTTCAAAATGATTGATGGCCATAAAAATATTTTGATATGTTTGGCATTCCTATTTAACAATTTAAAAAATTCAGTCAAACCTTTTATGCTGACAGTACCTATTAGAAGCATCATGAACAGAGCCTCTTTTTAGAAAATTTTGAAAGATAGTTTTGTTTAAGAAAAAAAAGGTTTTTATGCATATCTCAGAGACCAATCAATCGATTTCCACCAAATTTTTCACAGAAGTAGTGTTATGGTAGGTCATGTAAAAGTAAGCGTTTTTAGTGGCTCAGACACTTATTTTAAAAATGATGGCCGTGCAAATATTTCACGTTAGTAAACCCTATCATTCAAAACATTAGAATGTTTACGTCCAAAGTTGCCTGAATCCTACGTATGTGATGCAGTTGATTGCACGCTAGCTTAATTTTACGAGTTTTTCTTAATTCAAACCCCGGGTAAGTCACTCGTGTATTTCAATTGTCTTGGTAATGTTTCATCACACGTTTCTGGTTTCATCTCTAATGATATTGCTGTCAATGAGAAGTCAATGCCTATCTACCATCTAATCTTTTAAGAACGTCACTAAAAATTATTTGCACCCATGTAGAGGAAAGTAGACTCTTTAGTTAGCATAACTGCTTGTTTTATCTTTTCATGTTTTCTCCTATAGTGTTGTAACGTTGCCCCACGTCTGGACCACCATGTTTGTAACGTGGCAGCCTTCAGAAGTGGCGGCTGGAAATTACAGCTCGGTTCGCTCAATCGGTAGAGACATGAAACTTAATAAAAAAAAAAGGTGCTAAATAAATATAAAATAAAATCAAGTCTTGGATTTGTTACTCTTTACTTTTATTTAACATTCACGTGAACCAGTTCACATACAATCTTCAATTCAAGTATTCAGAGTCACGAACAGTTAGTTTCACCAAACAAACCAACAAAGAGCAGCGCCGCAGTAGTTAATTAATTGTGTATTATTTATCACGTCATTTAAAGCTTGCTTCGCAAGAGGAAAATTCAAAGGCAGTGGCCTCCCACACCGGCGGTAATAATTCAGCAGGATAAAGTTTGCTGGTGGGGGGGATATTTGTCACACTCAATTCTTCATTTCTGAGTACCGGTTGACTACTGATTCTGTAAACCATTCTGCTAGCGGGTGGTAGGCACACTGGGTATTAGTCGCCCCGTGCCTACCCCCACTCCTCACTCCAGGGTGCCAAAAACGTGACCATATAAGGGCATGGCACGGGCTGGAATACCTCCCCACGCCATGCAAAACTGCTTAGTAGTAAAATTATAATCAACCTTCTAGAACAAAAACTGTCTACTGATGTTGGAAAGCTTCTATCTACAAATGCTGACGCAAACGAAAACTAAGATTTCTGAAAAGGCAAACGTATGCCCGATAAACATTCTACCACGGCAATAACTTTGAATCCTGATAAAATATTACGAAGCCTCGCAAAACGAAATAAAATAAACCAAGTATACCGATAATTATTATGACTGCGTCATTACAGTGGATTTTCAGTAAAGATGTGCCATTTTTGCATGGATAAACAAGACATTTTCAAAATTATTATTTTAATTTTATGTAAAGAAAGGACTGTATTCGAACATTTTCTGCTAAGTTTGATTTTTTTGACATAATTCTGAATTACATGTATATATTGTGATTTTATGTTTATTTTTCAAAATTTTGTTTGAAAAGGTGAGTGTAATTTTTAGTATTTTTTAATGTGATGTTTTGTTTATGTGTTTATGTTATTTCAGATCTAATTTAAAAATTTTTTTATTAATTTCACATGATGTTTCAATTTTTTACCATTTGGTTTTACTTTAGTAAGATTTTAAATTTAAATGTNATTTTTTAATGTGATGTTTTGTTTATGTGTTTATGTTATTTCAGATCTAATTTAAAATTTTTTTTATTAATTTCACATGATGTTTCAATTTTTTACCATTTGGTTTTACTTTAGTAAGATTTTAAATTTAAATGTACAACTATTTTCAAATGACTGGTCACGGAACAGTAAGCCCGGGAGAGTTGAATTCTAGAACGTCATGGTTTGCGAAATTGATGTGTCTCCCACAAGTTGGGAAAACTTTAAGGGAAACTTTTATGGTAGTGCTTCAAGTGCACTAAAAACAGTTATTTTTCTTTTAATTTCTGTATTCAGTGAATTTGAGTGACTCTGTGTATGCCCACATAAACCCCACAAGGTTCATGCTCTACACTGAACAGAACCAAAGAAAAATTGAGACAATCAATTTGGAAGAATATAAATATTTGAAAATGGGGGATTAAAAATTTTTTCATAGTAGTTATGGAATTTTGTGGAATTAACATTTTGGTTATTTTCAGATTTTTTCTAAGAAGNAGTGTATGCCCACATAAACCCCACAAGGTTCATGCTCTACACTGAACAGAACCAAAGAAAAATTGAGACAATCAATTTGGAAGAATATAAATATTTGAAAATGGGGGAATTAAAAATTTTTTCATAGTAGTTATGGAATTTTGTGGAATTAACATTTTGGTTATTTTCAGATTTTTTCTAAGAAGCCTGACTAATAAATGTTTTTTATTTTGCTAAGGGAACTAAGGCAGTGTGGGTACAAATATTTATATTAAATTTTTTTTCTTTTTGACAAAACAGTTAAGAAATAAAGACAATGATGTTTCCATCTAAGATTTGTCTGTGTTTGGAGGACATTATTGCTGTAGTTTGTGTATTCTTACAGAAATGCACACTATATAGTCAGTTAATTAACACTTTTGCTGTGTCTTCTGTAATTTATTTTCAACAAATATTTTGTGTGTGTGCTATGTCCAACCATGATCGAGAGTTATAACTAATTACCAATGGTAATTGTAAATTTTTTTATTAGAGCCTGTTCTCATCTGTTTATCCGGTTAACTAGCTGGACATTATGGCGTGTAACTAAAAGAGTCATCCAATTTCAAAATGCTATAACTTTTACATGAATAAAGACGTCCTCGTGGCAAATTGTATAATGCACATTGAAACGTAAAGTTTCCCTTGGTGCATATTGCTCGTCGCCTGTTCACTTGGTTGTCGGTAGGTGTTGCCTTGGTGGTGCTACAGCTGGCGTTGCTAACGAGCTCGTTCAATATGTGTCGGGATGGCGATAATACAGCAACAAAAAGCATTTTGCATTCTCAGTTTCAATGTTTCAACAAGTGTGAGTCAGTTACAACTTTGCAGTGTGATTTTCGTCGACAGTATAGCACTGCACCTCCTACTACACAGAACATGCGACAGTGGCACAAGCATTTTCAAGAGACCGGTTGTTTATGTAAGAGGAAGTCCACAGGTCGCCCCCGTGTGCCTGAACAAGACGTAGAGCGCATCCGGCAAAGTTTTGTACGGTGTCCACATTAGTCCACTCATTGTGGCAGCTGAGAGCTGGCCATCTCCCATATGACTGTCTGGCGTGTTTTGCGGCGACGATTGTTTTCCAAACCATACAGGATCCAAGTGCTACAAACCCTTTGTGATAGTGATAAACGACAAACGACGTTATCTTGAGTTTTGTGAATTCATTCTGGGCATAGAGATGGAAAATGAAAACTTTTGTTTACATTTGGTGTTCAGCGATGAGTCCACGTTCCATTTAAGTGGAAAAGTGCACCGCCACAACGTACGACAATGGGGAACACAGTGGACAGTTACCATAGTCGAGCATGAGAGAGACTCTCCAAAACTGAATGTGTTTTGCGCCGTTTCCCGAGAGCTGGTGTACAGTTCATTCTTTTTTGTGGAAAACACTTTTACGGGAATGTCATATCTGGATATGTTGGAGATCTGGCTGTTTCCACAATTATGAGAACATTCCGATAATTTCATTTTTCAACAGGATGGAGCACCACCGCACTGGCACTTGCATGTCAGAGAATTTCTCAGCGGTGAGCTTCCTGATCAATGGATCGGCCGTAAGGGGCTTACAGATCGCGCATTGCACCACTGGCTTTCAAGGTCGCCTGATTTCAGAGTGTGTGATTTTTCCTTGTGGGGGTTTGTGAAAGACTTCATCTACGTGCCTCCCCTTCCAACAACTGTGAGCTAACTGTGATGCCGCATAGCAACAGCAGTGGCTGTGTTAACACCTGACATGCTCGCATAAGTATGGGACGAGTTTGACTAACGTATGCCATGCGTCCGGTGGAGGGCACGTTGAACATTTGTGAAAAGATAAATTAAAACTCTCTATTTCTGTATGTATTTTAAAATTAACCCAAAGTTTTTATGAGCATGCATATAAAAGTTATAGCTTTGTAAAATCGGATGAATCATTTTGATATACGCTGTATTATTTTACAGCTAAGTTTACAGGTATAACTCTTTCTCACTTGAGTGTGGTGAGTCTAACCACGACACACACATACCTGATTAATTTCCTGTTAATCCTGTGTACAGAGAGTGGTACATACTACACACACTCTCATCTAACACAACTATACATACTTCTGGAGAGAACAAAATTTTTACACACAATTATTTACTCAATGCTCTTACCATCAATTTCCAAGGAAAATTGTAACTTTAAAAGTGCGACAATTATGCAAGAAAACTGTACTTTTGGGCCAAGTGACTAGTGTTTTAGTATTTGTGTTTTGATCTAGTAATGCTGAAGTTTTTGGAAATATTCACTTCTTACTACTAGGCATTTTTTTACTCTCATTTGCATGAAACAGAAATATAGTAAACCAATTTCAGTGGCTATTAGTTTAAAAATTACACTTTCATTTTAATTACATTTCTTCCTGCTGTATAGCAGGTAGAAATGTAATGCTATAAGTGCTCTGGTCATTATTTCTGTTAAATTATTTGCCATTGCAAGCAGGTATTTTCTTTGAGGCGATTTCCAGAGGTACTAAAAGTTAGTTGTGAACATATGTTTTTTAATCATTGTTGTTAGAAGTGAACAGGGATCAAAACAGCAACCAGGTGAGTAATGCTGCATATTGGTGAAATAATCACCTTAACTAGTCTTTTGCGAGATGGCAGGGGCATGCTCCTGTAGCTCGACCGGGTGATGGGAACGGGTGCAGACGCAGGTCTCGGTGGTGGCGGCGCTGGCATGTCTGGGGCAGAAAGTCTTGTGCCGACTTGACTGTCGGAGTGACGCGTGGCAGTGGCAGCTGGCTGCATAAGCGGTTGTTTCACAGCTTCTGGGGACACTGACTGCCTCCATGGCTCTACGCGCCCTTTAGCCTTTTGGCTCTCAAACCTCTGGAGGGATGTTATGTAAGTGGCCATGATTATAAGGGAGGTGACCACCAGCTGCACTTGAGCCCAGCCTGTTAAAAAAAAGCATTCATTTAGTTTCTCTTTTCCACATAGTAAGGCTTAAAAACCAGAAACATGCTTACCGTTAAACATAATAGTTTAAAACATATTTTTTTCAATTTTATTCCTATAATTGTTTTACATTTTTTTTTATCTATTGATAATCAGTACTGAATAATAACAGAATTTTCTCTTTTAGCAAATGTATTTGCATGAATAAAAAAATGGAATCAGAGCATGACATATCTGCACATGTTTTTGTTTTTGGCACTTTCAAAATGCACATACTGATTATTATTTTCTCAGTTTTGTGACCACTGAGATGGCTTTTTTATTCCAACAATAAACCAGTTTCTGACTTCACAAGTCTTGTAATTAACTGTGAAGTAGGCAAGATATAATTAGTGTAATACTGATTAGTTTAATATTTAATGTTACAAATTTGTACCTAACTTCTTGAGCTTTTAAAATGTTCTGTCACACTTTTCTTCTATGCACTAATGTTACACTTTATTTCACTGAAAATTTGTGATATTTTATGTATAAAACCATTTATTAGAATTACTTATAATCAAGAATAAGTAATTTGACTCTGAATATGATCAAATTCTGGACTTACTGCATTCTTTATTTTCCATCGCTGTCTCTTTAGTGTAAACACTTGATTGCATGGGACATAAATCAGCACTATAAATGTTAATCATTTTCTAAAAGATTTTGAAAGCCATTATAGAAAAATCAAGAAAATGCCAATCTTACATAATTATTTGTACAAACTTTCTGAGTCAATGTTTCGCGAGAGTGACATATTCTGCTGAGTTACATCTTACGCAAAAAATTTTCACATATAATTGCAGCAAAATATATTATGTAAAATAAATCCATCAGTATAGCAGAACAATTGCTTTAAAGGTTGGCAACAACTGCAGGGACAGTACTGTTAAGTTTGTAACACCAGCCACGCAGTGCGCTCAGGAGAAAGGCGGTCAACAGTAGCCTACTAAGGAGATTGGGTCAGCACTGCGAAAGCATAATCTATCTGCAAAAAACCTGCAAGTTGTGTCGTATTAATTAGGTCTGGCTGACACCAAAGGATGGCCATCGGCTGACAACCATAACTCCACCCATGATAAGTTATCTGCGAATAGGAATGAGTTGCAACATACTAACAGGCGAGAAGATTGGTGTGGGGATTCAAACCAGGAGAGAGGGTTTTCGTGGGGCGTCAATGACGCAAGACACAAGATGGCAGGGCTCCAATCTCTGGCTCTTCAGGGGTTAGTTGTGCAGGGGAAAGAGAGTAATTGGTACGCTGTCCTCCCCTAACCTGTTAACCATCTTGCTGTCTTCTCAGCCACAGAGTCACAAACACAACCATTGGTATTTTAATATAGTTTATTGACATTATACATTAACCATAGCACATTTGAACATTTGTTACTTTGCAAGAGGGATGGAAGTAGAGAAGTTAACTGTTGTGACACCCCTGCCAGAGCCAAAATACAGTTCCACCAAGTCCATCACAACTCTCATTTCTTGGTTCAATTTTTAGTTGATTGTTGCGTACATCAGTATATGCCTGAAAATTGCACACATCACCATTTATTGGGTCAGAACATGTTCAAATTTGTATTTTATACAGCTTTGGCTTAGATTTCATGTAATTTCTGAATGCACATTTGTTACAGAATGTGTTTTTAAGTTTTTCATTGATTGTCAAATATTCCTTTGGACTGTAGTTTTGAATACAGGCTTTTACAAAAATATCAAATACAGCTCTTATTATTTGCAACTTATCACAGTGCTCTTCAGTTTGAGTGCATCTTGTGGCCTTGTCATCAAATCTTAACAATGCATACAGTAATAGAAATCTGCTTCGTGGCATTATGGCAGTAAAAAAATGGGTTGCAAAAAACTGTACAGCTGGTTCATAATTCTGGAATAATTGTTTGGTTGCAATGTATTTTACCGGCAGCTGTAGGTAATGCAATAAAAGCTGCCATTTCCTCTGCATTTACGTATTTTCATTTATAATAATACTTTGAATGTACTTTATTATAAGTCACAAATATTTGTTTACCTTTTACATTTGTGCGTGTCTACAAATTATATCCAACATCTCTGGAGGCAAAAAAAGAGAAAACAATAGTTACAACATTATCTTCAGGGTCACTTTTTTCCAGAATACCATAAGTGATACATTTTTCTATCTGCATCACACTTTATCTCGGTTATCAAAAGTTAGTAGATTTTTAAACTCAACACTATACGTTTCTGGCATTTTGTAAGCTATATAGAGAAATCTACAACATGCTAAAACAATAAACAATGCCAACACTTCTTTTGGGGGGGAAAATACTAACACAAAAGAAAAATTTCTTTGCTTCAGGTAAATTTTTATAACCACTTGTTGTTAATTGATGTCAGTAATTGTGTAAATAATCGTGAACAACTTTAGATATTGACTACAAAAATCATTTCATATAAATTCAACAAGGATAAGAGAAAAGTAAACCAAAAAATCTGAGACATGTTATTGCAAGAGGGATAGCAAATTAAATTTAATTAATTTGTCAATCTCTATATTGCGAGTGTGTCTAGATATGTAAGTGGGATCTAGTCAGAGTGTAAATGTAAATAAATAAATGAATGAGTAAGAAAGCTACTCCACTAACCACCATGAAATAAACAAGTAAAACAGGGACATGTTTTAGCTTCTCTTGACTTCTCTTTAAACTACCACTCTTAAAAAACAAGCTTTTGAAACTTCAATTTGAACTAATAACAGATACAAAAAATATAGGAATGGTGTAAATGCTACCTCCCACCCCTTGATAGTAGAAGGGTTAAGAGGCATATGTACCAGAATCTGTTTTGTATATTCAAGGCACAGAAGTGAAGCAGCGATAAGGGTGTCACTAGCATGCGTGCCTATCGCTCCTACATGAAAGGCTTGCAGCGTTTCCGTTCCTGGGCTGTACTGTAGAAATTATATCTGTAAAGATGAGACTTTATTGTACCCACATGTGTGTTTTTATTAATTTCTCTTATTTATTGAAGTAAATAGACTGAGTAAACTCTAAAGAAAGCTTTTTCTACAGTATTAATCATTTTATTAATACACTAAATGGAATAAAAACAAAAATGTACAGCCTAACATAATTGGTTTTTACTTTTTCTGGCAAAAATTTGTATTCCCAAAACATTAATTTCCTTAGATAATGTGTATACGTGCAAACGACTACTTTACAGAAAATATTTGAGTAGTCTTACAGTCATCTTAAGGGAAAGGAACCCAACTTACAAACATCCTAAACAAAACCCAATAGACTTGTCGCTGTTACGTAACATACATCTCATCTGTTAGCAACAGATTTATTCACCTTAATGCACAAGCATAATGAAAAGGCACGTTTGTTGGCACCTTCCATCCCTTGTGGTGTTCAGAGCCCACTAGAACTCAGTTTATTAACTATTTGGTATTGTCTTGCCACAGATCATATCAGAGCAGTCTAAATTACTTTAAGAATTAGATTTTATTCATTTTTTCTCCTTGAGATGTTGATAAGTTACAGCAATTGTAAAAAAGGATAATAAATGTTGGTAATAGCTTATTTTTATTTGAGACAAGAAATTTTTTTTTAAACTGATAGCACTTTTTTTCACTTTTTGCTTTTGCTAATGCTTATTTATTTATTTATTGTATTTTTGCCGCCCCCATGTTGCTGCCATCCTGTGTCATGGCCTAGTTCACACAGGCATTTATGCCAGCCGTGAACAGCTGTCAACTAGGATTGCTCTTTCTTCCTTTTTATTTTGTAGCTTCCAAAACCCTGTGGACTTTAAAAACATAGTTGACATTAATTTATGTCACACACTCATTTAAATGTCTTTGCCATGAAATGATAACCTTCCAGTTTGCCTATTTGATCCACTCTTTGTGCCACACACAATTCTCCTACAATTTCCACACGTTACCACTCATAAGCTTGTGACTTCTTGTACAGGGATTGGCATAGTAGATCAAAGTATACCACAGTTGTATGTACCATTTGGACATGCAGTTTCTCATCTGTAAAACTAGCTTTGCACATGTAATTGCTGTCTTGTGTCAATATTAGTCGTACTGCTAATACATAACTACTTCTATTTTTATAGACTTCTTTGTTTATTCATGTGCTGTAGTTAACAATAAAATACAGCATATTTATGCACCAATCTCACATTTTTATCATACATGTAAAAACATTTGTTTTATTTCCTTTTAATTGGGTAATAAAAGTCTCAACCTAATGGGGGATAAGGGAAAAGGGAAGTAAATGCACTAGACATTTTGTGAATGGGGGATTGAAATCCAGTGCAGACAGTTGTAACTGAACCTGCCAACTCTTTGAATGCAAATCAGGCATGGTAATTTTATGGCAGACTTTGTTGGGTTTCCTCAGATGTGCATGTGAAAAGTAGGAGTGACACATCTTGTGTACAAGTTTGGTGTATCAAAGTTTTTGCAAAAACTATTTAAAATAAACATTTTACACAATTTTTATGGATAGTAATACACAATTTTATGGATTGTAATATATAATTTTTATGGATCGTAAATTTACTCATAAATACACCCCTGGACATGGAAATTGCAACACCCTGTTTCCTTATGTGAAACTTTAATTAGATCATCAAAAGCTGATAGATGATATTACAAATGATTTGCAATCAGTCTTTCCATGCATAGAAAGTGTGTTGTTTAGCATCCGTAAAGCATCCCTTCAATATGGGTTAGGGTCTCCTCTTTACAGGCAGCAATGCGACGAGGCATTCCATTATACAGGTGGCAGATAGTGTCCCTGAGATGATGCCACCATGCTTCCTGCAACTGCACACACAAATCAGCCAGTGTTTGAGCAGATGGTTGACGGTGGTGCTAACATCGCCCCATCATATCACGTGTGCTCAATAGTGGACAAATCTGGAGACCTGGCAGGCCAAGGAATGGTGTCCACATCTTTTAGAGCATAATGGGTATGCTGCACAAAAATGGCAGAAAATGTAGCTGCAGAACCTCATTGATATATAGCTGTGCTGTCTCTGTGCTTTCAACTACCACGAGATGTGATCGGGAGTCATAATTGATGGTACCCCATACCATAACACCTATTGTGTGGAACATATGGCATTCACGAATCAGTGTACGTTTGTTTGCGTTGCCCACTGTAGCGCATTAAAATTGAAGTAGGACTCAAGAGCGAACACAATGTGTCGCAATTCGTCTGTCCAATATTGATGTTTCTGGCACCATTGACAGCATACCATATGATGTCAAGGGATCAAATTCAGTAGGCCAGTCTCATTCATGTGGCAATAAATGGTTCTTGTTAAGACTGGCAAATGCAGTGCAGGTCCCAACGACTACAGAATCTCTCTGGATGTGGTGCCACGTTCTGTTACTGCACGTCAGCGGATAGGATAATCATCTCTAACTCTAGTGCATCTGGCATGACCAGTAAATTCTCTACGTGATGTACGACCTGTGCGTATCCACCCCTCACACATTGTGTCATAATGGTGATTGCACTACCAAGATTAATGACTGTATAATGAGCCAACCATCCTGCTTTGTGCAGTTCGACCATACGATTCCGTTCAATAAGGTTTGGGTGGTGGTATTCTTCACGAGCGTGACACTGGCATACTGATCTGCCTCTCTGCTTCTTAACAAGCTGTTCTCAATTTTACACTTTCCTGTATTTTACGCCAATTTTCTTTTATCCCATTTAATGTACATACAACATAAATTTACTTCCCCCCCCCCCC
>NQII01004035.1:216928-284535 GCA_002778355.1 Clitarchus hookeri
TTCTGGTCCGCTGAGAAGTGTAAGAAAGGGGTTTCACTGTAATTTCTATTTTTTTTTTACATGAAAATTATATTCAGCTATTTGCCAACACTTACAAATCATACAATGTGAAAGTACTTTTTTCTTGGGACGAAATTGAGGATGTTGGACAGAGGCATATACATTGAAATGGGTGAAAAGTGTCTTTATTTATTACAAGTGTTCTTGCTAAAACTAGTAATATACTTGTTAACATACTTAGTGTATTCTTAAACTTTCTCATGTTTAAGTCACATTGCATGCTTTGACTACTCGAAAAGTAATATAAAACATATATGAAGTACATAAGAACAGTGAGTGATAGGATGGAATGGTAGCAGTAGGTGGTAGAACGTACTGATTTGTATTCCCAAGGTGTAGGCATACAGTATGCAGTACAGCTGCAGCAGCGACTGTGGAGCACATTGTAGGAATGCCTCCATATACAGAAACAGCTCTATACGACTAGGAGCCATCAGCATTGCAAGTGCTTCCTCTCTGAGCGGAGACTCCTGAAGCACTCCCTCAACCGACCAGAATATTTGCTTGGCAAACCTGCACAATGCAAAACAATACTCTCCCCCTTCACAATCCCGTCACATTCTCACCACATACTGTAATTTATTATATATATCAGAACTGTTTACCAATAATTAAAGCACAGTCCAAAATTAGCATTTACTGGGACAGTTGTCAAGTGTAATTTTAACTGTGATGATTGATGCTCAACACATTGTAGCTCTTGAAATTCAGTATTGACAAAGCAAAGATATTTATATGTAGCTAATTGACACCATTGCAAATTTCATGTAATATATATGCAGCATGTGAGGTACAAGGAGCTATTGCAGACCATTGCAGGATAAACATAGACATTTACTTGAATGGTGAGAGGCAACATGAAGCCAAAGTGAATTATTTACAGTCATAATTGAGATGACATGACACTGTAATAACTAGCAGCACAGTGTATTAAGAAGCAGATGTTTGGAATGTCCTTAATATATGGAGTATGCATACAAATATAACAGTATAAATGTTTATTTCATTAGTTTTATAACAATTTAATATTTGTTTTATTTGGAGAGTTATTCCCCATTTCGTAACTGAAGTAAGGTTACATATTCCTAATTAAATATCTCTGTAATTTATTGATTTTACAGATAAAATGTTAACAATGTTTTAACTTATGTTTGCAGTGAAAAACTATATCATTAAATTTTTAACTCTGGAATTCTTGTTATTATTAAGACTCATATGCGCTGTAAAAATTACCTGTTCTGTTTTACATTTGTTTCTTAAACTTGTGATGCAGGTAGGGTTTTATGGAGTCTGTAGTGCAATTGTCTCCCTTGCCTCCCTGGTAGTTCAGCACATATCCACTGGTGCTGTACCAATAGCAAGTTGAGATTCCAGCTCAGCCTAGTGGGTTTGTTGAACTATGTGCTATCAGTTAAGTAAACTTTGAGCTTGTCTTGCAAAGTCAAAAATTCCATGCATTTGTCGTACTTGTGACTGTGGCACCTCTTGCCATTACTATTCAATCTCCCTGGAGAGGATATAATGTATCTCAAGATGGTTTGTATGAAGGCTCATTTTCTCATAGAGCTTTTGAGTTGGAATCCAACTCCACTTACTTTGAGTCACAATCAAGATTATTGTGTTTGGTTGAAACGTCAGAGAGTCATGCTGTGCAATAATAGTAAAGTAATTGTTGTGTTAAGAACAGGATTAGTTGAAGAGGGTTTAATTGAGTGATATAGGTGTCATGAGAGCAGGGCCAGATTTCCCATTAGGCCGACTAGATCTGGGCCAGGGCGGCATTGTATAATGGGAAAAATATCATTTTTTTTCATTATGGTTATGTACTAAAATTAAATTAACAAGAATTCTGAAATAAATCCAATTAAAGTAAGAGTCTATTATTTATGATTAGGGTCATCTGTTTTTCACGAAAAGATTTCTGCACATGCTAGATTTCAATACCTTAGGGGCATACCAGCAGTATACTTTTGCTTATTGGCAGCGTTTCTCTGTGAGAAAACATTTTCTTACTTGATTGACCAATCAGAATTAGGTTACTCCGATACTGTACGTCTGTGATTCGCGGGCAGACACCAAAGACATGTGCAAGTTAAATAATTCAACTTTGATATTGGTTTTGAGCTGGCAATTTTTGGAGTACAACTAGTCGTGAAATCTTTTCGTGGAAAACAGAAGGGCCTATTTATGATCAATATAATATGAACCTTTGTTTTTCTAGTTGTCTCCATATCCGCAGGTACCAGCTTCAATTGTTTTTTTTTATCTGGGCAGAGAAAATGTAATATATGTATAGAGCTTGTGATTTTTTCGTTCCTTTATTTTTGCCATCTTTGGTTTTCAAGTTTCGCTTTGTTAGTAGCTGATGAATGATAGTAGTTTGTTTTCAATTCTATCTAATGTTTTATTAATTTTAACACAAGTAAAGTTGTCGGAGTTCTTGGTTTCTAATTAAAAGGTTTCATTATTACTGCAAGTGACAAGCATGACCGTGGCGCACAAAGTAACTGTGTGTGACATACTAAAATCTAATTTTTTTTTACTTCATTAACAGAGATCATTAGGAAGTTTTCTATATTTATCTTTGTAACTGTAAATGCAAAACATTTGAGAGCAGCATTAAACCAGCATAAGTTTTAGGAGTGAAACAAATACACTTGACAGAAAATTAGCACAAACAATTTAGTATATAACAATTGCATTACCAATGAGGGTAATAAATTATTACAATTGTAAACATATATGAATTTTATTCGCGATTCTATTTGAGCTCTAATGAAACTGATCTGTTTACTTTCACAATAGACAATTATCTAATTAATTAAAAACACAACATTTAACTGAATAGAAAATTCTCATGAACACGTAGTCTACAGATGATTGGTGCAGTATTGGTAATTTTATCATATATATATATATTAAAGTTAAAAGCTGACGTTGGCAGTTATTCCCTTCAAGCATCCAAGTAGCTGGTAATAGTAATCATAGTTAGAGAAAAGTAGTCTATGCTGACTGATGGTGTTGTAGACTGGATTTTCATTTTCTGAGCACCTCCCCAACATTATTACTTTACAGTTTTTCAAGAGTACTTTCAAAATTATGTGATGCAACAGTGACATGACATGTGTTTACATTTACTTTTACAAAAAAATCATGACGCAGGAGTGGTGTGGTGGTTAGACCACATGCCTTCCACTACGACGAACCGGGTTCAGTTCCCGGTGGGGTCAATCCTGGATCTTTGCATGTGCATGATGGGTGTTGCCTTTGACTAGTGGGTTTTCTCTTTTACACTCGTTCTCCCACCATTGTATTCCATCTCTGCTCCACCTACACCTCATGTTACCCTCACTGACCCTGAAAACAGCTGTTAAGCGCTGCCCACATCTCTCATTATCTCATTAACAGATTCATGCTTTCATACAAAAAATAATAATTTTTTCTTTATTAAATATGTATTCGTTACATTGAAACTCATTCAGAGGAATTATAACAAAATATAAAAGCACATATTCAATGCTTTTAGTACCAATCTGCAGCCAGTAAACATAGATTTAGGACAAGTTTTTAACATATACAACAAGTAAAAATTTTGGACCATTATGAAGTCTTGCAAAGTCCTTGAGCAGTCTAGAAATGTATAAATTTGATGGAGTAAAAGAAAGCACACACTGGTGCCTGATTGGCACCTAGCTGTTCGCGGATACCTGAACAAGACGTTGCCGCAACGCTGGATTGATCGAGGAGCGGCTGGTGACCATGATCTTCATTGCTGGCCCCCAATAAGTCCAAATCTTACCCCTTGTGATTTTTTTCTATTATGGGGGTACATAAAGGATCAAGTCTTTCGTTCACCATTGCTAGCTAACATTGACGACCTCAAAACTAGAATCACGGACGCCATCAAAACCGTAACACCGGACATGCTGATGAGTGTGAAACGAGTTTGATTATTGCATAGATGTCGTTTGGGCCGCTCGTGGTGGTCACATTAAACATTTATGAAAATATGGTAAACAAACTTCACAGTTCCACGGTTCATTTGATTGGTCAACCAAGGTTGTAGGTTTTTTGGTTTTGATATTATAGACCTTCAAAGTTGGGTTATTCTTTTATACTCATACTGTATATTAACATGATTGATTATGGTTCTTTATTTACTCAAAGCCCGTCAACAGAATTTCTTAAGATTCTACACAATGAATGTGGTCTCAATTTTTATTTAAATAACATTGAAGACAGTGAAAGCTAATACTGCTGTAAAGTTAATTGGAAAACTGTTTTTACATTCATGGGATGTATATGAACACAGTTGAATAAATCTATAACATGTTGTCATCATAAATAAGCAAAATGCTAAGCATTTTTCCTTTAACAATTTACTTAATAGTTTGTGTCCCAACTGTCTTACTCTAATGATTTGATTGCAATTGTCATTGTTCATTCATATTAACATAATTTTAATTCAGTCAAATAAACATTCAGAAAATTTGTTTATGAAACATTATAGACTTCTAAATATTTTCATGCAGTGTTGTGTAATTTAAGTAATTCCATTGCTGAAATAAAATTAGTTGTTTTCAAATTAATTTTAACTCCACTAATAACATGAATTGTAACCAAAAATGCAAATGTTCCAAGGTTCGGATCATCTCTGGTTATTAATTTATTATAATTGACATCGAGAAAAAATTATATACCATATGTATTATATTTAATAAGTTTTATTTTAATCAAGGTTGGGCACTAAGTTGTACAGGTACTATGGTTGTATTATTCTAGATAATTAGTCCATACATGCTAACATAACGCATTTCATCACTATAGAGCTTATTCACGATGTTAGATGCACTTTTTCTTTCATTTTCCATTAAGTCAATTTTCAAGGTTTTCGCTTGGGTACCTATATGCCATTTCTGAGAAAACTATTGGGTCTACAAGTGCCCACCAGTGCTCAAATTAAAGCTAAATAAATGTACATTAAATTCATTTATCTTGAAGTTTCTCGTAGGACGAGTTGTTTCAACGGTATTTAACAATAATAAGAGGCCAAAACTTAAAAATTTTTATTTTTTGGGAAAAATGGCCTATTTTGGAAGATACTGAGAAAAAACTGAAAAATGAGCAAAAATTTCACTGTTTTTTGGCTGGCACGCTGGTCGCACACCTTTTCGGGGGTTGCAAAACTTGAATTTCTACTAAGGGCTTGGGTCCAAACAACATATCAAAATATTATAACTACTGAATCAAATGCAAGGTTGGATGTTTATATTGACTGGACTAATATTTAAATGGGATCTGTTACTTACTATTTGCAGTTCACACCCACATAGTTGCACATGCACACACACACACACACACACACAAGTGTATGCATGGATTTGTTTGTTAACAGTCGGAGTAATGAAGGAAAGAACTATCCCAATTAAATTAGTAAATTTAATAAAGCATCAAGATAATCAGTCACCAAGGAAAAATAAAACTAAAATAGCTAGAAAGGTTTGCTGATATATGTTTTGTGAAAGAAATTAAAGTAAATAATCTTTATTGTATATTCTGCAATCTGCAGTTTTCTGTATTTTGTACCTTTTTTTTTCAATCACATTTGATGAAACTACAAAACAATTCTTACTCCTTTTCCCCCATCCCCCCTCATCTTAGCCAATACTGGTAAAAATGTTTACTTTTGTCATTGAAAAACTCAAATCAGAAGTTTTACTGTGCTCCATTTTAATCTACAACTAAATTAATGAACACACTTTTGTATGAACGATTAAATAAATTTATGATATCAGGTATTTATATAATTTTATTAGTAGACCCTATGGTAGATGATAGTGTATGTAATATTATATTTAGTACCTGTAAAGTGCCCACACAGGGAAGAAGATAAGCTGCACCAGACGAAATGTGAACCATGCAGCAGCCTGTTTATTATCCTCATATTGCTCCCAAAACTTCAAGTTTGAAACAGTCATGATGAAGTACACCAGGGACGGGAGGTAAAATATGAGCATTGTACAGGCTGTCCATACACCCAGACTGTCGGATGCTAGTTGGTATACACTTCCCATGGTACATGAAACATTGAGGATATNCAGGCTGTCCATACACCCAGACTGTCGGATGCTAGTTGGTATACACTTCCCATGGTACATGAAACATTGAGGATATAAATCACACATAATGTGACACTAGGCAGTAGGTAGGCCAGCCACACGTGTGTCCTTGCACTGACAACATGTCCCATTACTTTGGTTGTTTTGCTCTCCATTTCACCTTCTAATAATGTTTCCTTGCAAACACATTTAAGTTAGAAAGTTACACAACCACCTGGGTAGATTCAAAGAAAGCCTCCCCAATCCATGCAGACAACACCCCACTGCCATTTTCACAGCTTGTACATCGACTTTGTGCATGATACTACCTACATCATGCAAGGCTCAAGCCCAACTGGAAAATACATTCAGCTTGTCTCTGTTTGTTTAAGTGATAAAAAAGACTGGATTAGATAGTAGTTCCTGTGAATATCTCCGATGACACATGTGTAGATAAGAGATAACAGTTTGTATTTTAGCAGGAAAGAGTTGCTTTCCAAATTAGATAATTTCTTAAGACTATTTAGTAATAATATGTGTGCCTCAAGTCATTTTAAATTAAGTCCAAGAGACAGATTCCAAAGAATTTATTTCATGGTTTAATTGAAACCATAAATAAATAAAACATAAATTAAAAATTAACTTATTAAGTAAAAGTCTCCAAACTACATATTCATTTTCTATATTAATTAAACACCAAGGGTAAAAAAAATTTAATAAATAGACAACATTTTACAATGAGCCAATTTCTGTTATATTAGTTAAAGTTAACATTTCCAAATGGTGTAATACTGTTGGATACTTAATACTTAGTAGCTTACAATGACCTCTGAAAAAAAAAATTATGTATTTCACTGCATTGGGAAAATGTTAAGTGGTGGGCTACAGCCAAATAAGGTAGTTGATCCAATCTTTTGCTAATACTGGATCAGGCTGCATTATGCAATATGCTTGTCAGTCGTCAAGCAGAGGAAAATGAACTGAAATAAAAGTAACTTTTGTTGCTTAGGGAAAAAAAGTGTGATTGAGTGGATAATATGAATGTTCTTTATGTATGTTATGCTTTAACTTATGGTGTGTCGGAACTTTATAGTACTTAATACGTACCAGTCAGATAACTCTGTTGGTCTGGCCAACCTTACTACAATACAAAGTAAGAAGTTATTCTAACAAAATAGCTCACTTTTCTCTACACATATATGCAAGTAATTTTAATGAGGTATTAAAAAGTGGAGATAATAAAACTTTGTGTATTAAAAAAAATTACAAAACAAAAAGAATTTGTGACGGGTAATTGGATGATTCGTTCCCAAAGTATGATGTAGGCTGTAACAATCAAATTTTGTGGCACATCTATCCAAAATGGCTGACATTTGAAGCTAGTACTTGGTGAATTCAGTATACACAGTGGGAACCCGAGTACAGGTTTTACTTAAATTGGTTTAAAGGCAGAGATATGGTATATAACACTGCAAGAATAAGACCACCATTTTGAAAATAAGGGATAACTTTATTATAAATATTTTAGCTGACCTTCCACAGCACTATTTGCTTGTATAATATGGTATGACTTACTTGAGAAGTTACTGAGACATGATATCTAAGTTTACTTTTTCGGGTGAAAATATTTTTTTTTGCATAGTCACTGGCCACTCTACAGGGAAGGCCATGGATATTTGCCCCTTTCTATTGTTGGGTCAAATAGGGCGGAATTTTTTTTTGAGAGCTTAATGTTATTTTGAAATCAAGACATTGCAATAGGCTTGGTTATGGTTACTGCTTAAACTGTTGGAGCTTGTTAGGTTGTACTGCACAAGAGATATGATGAAGAAAAAGGACACTAAGTCATAGAATCTACGGCCAACTCTGTTCATTGAAGTGGCTAATTAAAACATTATGTCACAACAAGGAATTCCCACCCACCATGCTCAAGACTGCACCTCTTCCATCTGCAATTTGCTATTGAGATTATGAAGGATGGAAATTGTAAGGAACAGAATACAAAGCTGTGATAAGATGCCTGTGAAGAATAATCTGTCTGGAGCCGCCTACAAGTGAAAGAGAGGTGATTAATAAAAAAAGAAAAAGTATGAACACATCCATGCAGAAGTTTTTGAAACGTTGCCACCTAAACCTCTAAATAAGCCTATTCAATTTTGAATTCTAATGAAAATGCACAGTGTAATAGAATATTCTAAATAAATTATGATTGATGTGTATTTATGTGTTGGTGCCAAAATAGCCAATTGAGATGCTATCAGTACGAGCAACAGGCCTGTCCAGAGGTGTGGGGAGGCAAGTGGATGCACTCTGCCAGGGGCCAAAATTAGTGGGCAGCCCCATATATATATATATATGAATGAGGCATTTTTTATTAATCACAGCACATGCCTACAAATTTCTGTTGATAGCAGTTTAAAAAATATATTAGTGGTTTGTGGACTTTTATTTCAAAATAACACAAAATTGTTAAATTTCTAAAGAGTTCCAACTTCTGAAAATGGGGTAAAGGGCACTGCTGTTTGTCCCAGAGTCCAAGAAATTTCTGGGTGGGTCTGAGAAGCATAACAGACATAAATGCAGATTCTGGTTAGTCATGTAACAGCAGTGAAGGTAAGAAAATTTATTTTCTTAAGTAAGCATTTCAGAAAAATACATTTTCTCCTTAAAATAAAGTCAGGGCCGCAGTGGTGTAGTGGTTTTCGCATGTGGGAATCTTGCTGGATGCCGCCGTTGGTCAGTGGGTTTTCTTGGGGATCTCCCATTTCCCCCGCCCCTTCTTTCCGGTGCTGCTCCGTATTCGCTTTGCTTCACCCTTATAGGCTCTCAAGACCTTGATGTTAAGAGCTGCCCAAATATCCTCACTCACTCACTCACTCACTCACCTTAAAATAAGTCCACACTATGGTAGTAAGAGTCATTCACCATTGTTGGAATGACAGTAATGACTGGAGTACAGCAAACAAAATATTCCACATGCAATAGAATTTTTATCATTGGTTTCTGTATACATAGTTCAAAAGTATTCAAAACCATCACGCTGTAATGTGGAAAAAATTTTGGTATAAATAATATGTGGTACACATTAATTTTTTTTTTAGATTTCCAGTTATGGAGAGAACACCCTAAAATTTAATTATACCTTACACTCACAATATAGCTTATATATTCTATATCAGAAGGCGAAGGAGAATTCACTTACTATAAATTAAAATAAATGCATATTTCTGTTCAGTAATAATATAGTTATCTTCAAAAGGTAGTGTATGTAGTGTTATATGAGACACACTGCTTAAACTTGGTTATAGTCTACAGTGTGACACACTTTTTCCTTCAGCATTTTAAAATCTCTTTGTGCAGTAACTGAGGACTGTGCAGCTTGCCATGCAGTATTTGAAAGGATAATGAAAGAATAACATTCATGTCACTTGAACAACACTTTTCTTGTTGCCGCTGCTGTTGAGTCTGCTTCTCCACCCTGGGTGAGAGAAGTGCGAATACAGCATCCCTGAGATCCAAGTAGGCTCAGGTCAGGGCATGCTGCAAGGCTTATCATCTTAGGTTTGGACTCGGTCAGTGCCTCGACTGGACGGGGCATCATTGATTGTTCAGAATGAGTCTGCCCTGCACACTGCCACCCTCCTCTTTCCCCGTAGGATGAGCAGGGGTAGGAGATGGAATATGTAGGGTTGAGAACGCTTTCCCACATCAGGATACAGCTGGGCGAGGTGAGCTGGTCATCGACATACACTAGCTACCTCCTCTGAGGAATAATTTGGAGGTGATCGCTCTTTCTCTGCCTACCAAAACCTTCTCGTCTGCACCCCTTTGCCCTGAAGGCTGGGCATGGCACAAGGGTATTTCGAGGCTATGATGCATTTGGGTCTGGTGAACTGGTCGAGCACATCTGCCAATCAATCGGGTCGGGACTGAAGGCAGTCCTCTTGTCCTCAACCCTCTCGTCCACACACACCCTAACACATAGGCTGGGCACGGCGCAAAGGTGTTTCAAGAACTGAGTGGCTGTATTTCAGTGAGCCTTAATTTTCAATACTCTGTCAGCAGCACACCCTTGTGTTGAGGCTGGGCACCCCATGGGTAGTTATGGTTTGTCAGCCAATTTATTCTAGAGAGCCATGGCGAACCAGCTCCAGGACAACACTGGAAGGGAGAGTGGTGGTAAGTGGCGAAAGAATTATATGGTTTTGCTTGAATGGTCCTGTTCAATGCTTGGAAATATTCCTCCCAGCCAAGAAACCAAGCTAACATAAATTTTGTCTGTGGCAGACCACCAAACCTCTCTTTCAGACAGGTCTACATATGATTCCAAACAGGAACAATCATACTACTTTCTGCCCTGTCCACAATCTGTCCAAATCGACAGAGTTCTAATGCACAACTGACTGATGCAAAACTGTCTTTAACATACTACTTGCATTACTATCATTTGATATAACAGACTAACATAATTACTGCTCAAGACCACCTAAAACTCCATCTCTGGTCATTCCATATTATATACCCTCCGCCAGGTTGGCAAGGGGTGAGTAAGAGGGTGCCTGCACAAATGGGGGAACCCCCGGCTCCTCTGTCTCTTTCCCACAGTCGGAGTCTACAGCTGCCGGTGAAGTCCTGGCCTCTCTGTCTCTTTCATGTACAGGGAAACCAACCTTTGCCTTCCTGCTGCTCCACTGAGCTGTCGCAGGAGTACCAACTTGCGGCTTACCAACCATGGCTGTGAACACCCCCTTAGCTCACCCCTTGGCAAGCCACCGGCCTAGGCGTGGATCCGGGTCCCTGCCAGCTCCCTCACAGCACTTCTTAGGTGTGCTGATGAAGTGGGGGGAGTTGTCTACCACAAGACCCATTGTGCCCAACCCACGGGATATTCATAGCAGAAGCTGTTAATATTGTGAAGAGTAACCATGAGACAATAACTGACTTCATTTCAGAAACTGAAACATCTCTTGCTATACTTTTAACTGCAATTACTGCACAATATTTGAAAATTTTGATGTGTTGTTTTGACATTTATCTACACTATTGGTTCAGTATCCTATAATCCTTTTTAAAGTAGTTTTGTAAATTTTTTAACCAAATTTGTTTGACGAGGAATCTTCGTAGAATACAATTAATTTTCTAAAAGGAGTGTTTATATTTGTAACTCACTTGTGATGAGCAGGTCCTGGAAAATAGTTTTCAGGAGTACATACAGTGTTGTAGGCACTGGACATACAACAAATTTCTTATTAGACAGAATGTTTTATTCAAATTTGGTGATAAAGAACATAAAAGGGCTAATTGTGGTGAATTTTATTCCTGACTGTAGAAAGTTTTTGCATTGTCAGAATTTTATTTTTAATTATGTTTTTTGAATTTTAGGTGCTAGAAATGTTTGAGAAAAAAAAAAAAGGGAATTTGGTAAAATGTGAAGTAGCAATTGAGTTTTAACAAATTGTGTTTTAATGAAGGTTTCAGATGAACTGGAGGCTGGTAAACGAACTGAAGTGGGATTGACCAAGGGATATGCTTACCCTATCACTGGAGTGAAGAGGGTTCATATGGGAGAGACAGGTCTCAGACAGCTGTTCAGGTATATCGCAAGAATTTAACCATCTCCTCTTAGCTTACATTGCAATAATACTTGTATAATCATATAACATGTGCAATATTTTTTCTTTGAACAATATTTTAACTTATTCTGTTGTCACAATTTTAGAAGGTTGTTTAAATAATTATTTGTCATTTGAATTTTTTTTTAATATTAGTTATAAGCAATTGACATTACCAGTTGTCATTCCTGTAAATAATGTGAATATTCTGTACCATTGTGATTTCATAAGGCAATTTATTTTCTGTACAGTGGGCGTGAGAAATTTGCAATGGTGCGATTACTGGATCCAAGAGGAAGTAGAATATCTTCTACTCCAAAGAGGTTTGTATAGTAATCAGAATAGCTATACCAGATTTATTTTAATTTTTAATATTTGTGACATTTGTAAGTTACATGTTATAAAATAATTGAGGACATGGTAGATATTGCCTTTTATGTGGAAGTTTCAAAAGATGATTCAATATTTAATACATTTCAAATCTCTGCAAGTATGGAATATAATTTCTTCCTACATATGAGAACAATTACAAGGCATGAGTAAAAGCTGCCAATTATAATTTTTGACTTTGCATACATGCTATATAGTAAAAAATAAATTGGTGTTAATTGCCATAGTGTGGGTGTATCATGGCATAACACTTTGATTTGTTTTGCAGTGTTGAAGGCAGTGGAGAATATGCTTTCTCCACTTTTGAGTTGTCAAAACTGTTGTCTTCCAATTCAGAATGGGCAAAAATCAAAGATTCTCAAAGAGAAAGGATTGGATTAACCTTCAATGAAGAAGGAGAATTTTGGTGAGTATTTCCTCTCTTATCTTTTACATGTTTTCTCGCAGTACAATTAAAAAACATTTCATGTTCTTTTTCAATTGCTCAGCTTAGATTTTTCCTGCAAGTACTGTCTACTTTCCTGGACACATTCACACAACTGAATTCATTGTTGATATTTGACTTCACAGCTGGCAAGGGGATGGTGTTGGTAGCAGGGGTTTAGCTCCTCCTGTAGATAGGTGCTTTTGGGGCTCAGTCACTAAGTTGTTGCAGCAGGCACAGCTGTTGTGCAGAGAAGCTACTGAATGCAGCAGTGTTGCTCTCACAGAGGGCAGCATCCTCTGTAAAATTTGAGGTTGTTGGGCTCCCTGCACTCTCATGCTCTTTTTCATCCACCATACTTTGGTTTTGCCTTCTTCCTTCCTAAAGACTTTTATTGGATATACTACTTCCAAGCATCTGTGATTGTTGTAAATCTATCTATGTCTTCCTCTTTCCTTAATTTAAGCCTACAAACTCATCTGGCTTTGAAATAATTTCCCATTTAAATATTTTAATTTCTCTTGTTAATTTATTAAGTTAAACCGTGACCAAGTGTCCGATTGCTTGAAACAATCTTGTTCTATACACACTAACCTTAATATTTGTAGTAAGTGTGCACAAACTGATCTCCGCAAGCTGGCGATGTGCAGCATTTCGTATATAAGGATTTTGTAGTGACTACGAGTCTCTTAAGTTGTAGAGTGTCTGTATGGTTTATGTATTCAGATTTAGCCTACTGACCACTATTCAGGCTTGGCTTACTTAGTTATTATGATAAATACTAAAGGTTATATGTTGCAACTTGTAGGTTTTGGTAATGTTGTTTTCATATTCTTTATAATGGTATGTCTGCTTGACTTTAGTAGATACTGTAGTGAATCACAATCTTTGGGTCATGAAGTGGTACACCAAACTTTTTCTGCATAATTTACAGTGTGCATCTAAAGTTTGCTAGGGCTTTAAAAAATTGATGGGAAAACTAATTAAGCTAGCTACGTGCAGTTTTCGGTACATTTAAGTAAAACTCAGGAAATTTTTTTTGCCACCAACACACAGCATTAGTGACCATCTTAACTCTACTAATTCAGTTTGTGAAATGGCGACTGTGCAAGAGAGTGCACATTGTGTGGCTTGGCTTCTTGAGACAAAATTACACAGTGAAATTACAGCAGAGAGTTTAACAAGAAACCTCAGATTGACTATGCATTAAGAGATTGGCAACAACATTTTTAGAAACACTGGTAGTGTCCATGATCACGAAAGAAGTGACCGACCGGGTGTTTGTGATTAATGTGTAGAAAGAACCGATGAAGCATTTGCACAAAGTCCTACAAAATCCACATGCAGAGCTTCGTGAGAATTGGCCATTCCACATGCTTCCATACACAGAGTGCTACATAGGAGGTTGAGGTTATGTGTGTACAAAGTTCAGTTAGTGTAACAGTTAAAATCTGGTGACCACATCGCACAACAACAATTCCCAGAATAAATGCTTGCCTGCATTGATCTTGCTGGTGAGTTCTTGTAAAAAAATAATTTTCACAGACGAGGCAACATTTTACATATCGGGACAAGTCGACAGGCATAATGAGAACATTTTGGTGCACTGAAAACTCGCATGTCATTAGGGAGCACATACGCAATAGCCCTAAGTAAATGTGTGGTCTGGTGTACTGCATGACCGGGTTATTAGGCCCTTCTTTTTTTCAATTGACTATCAGCACGAACATCTATTTGGACATGCTGCAACTGTACGCAGTACTACAAATTGACCACTTTAATTCAAACATAATTCTGCAACAAGATGGTCCCCCCCTCACCTAATCGAGGTCTTCTAAGATAGGTAAAAAAACTTCCAGAGTGTTACTTTAATGTGCTAAAAACTACATGTACCTAGCTTAATTAGTTTTCCCATCAGGAGTTTTCAAAACTCCTAGCAGACTTTGGAGACATATTGTACTTTTCGAATGATAGTTTATTTGTTGAAGGGAAAACAAGTTGTCTGGTTTTAAGTGTACAGTAGTACTTAAGCATTAGTTTTGGGTTCCTTCCAAAGCTGTTACATTGGTGTGTAATTTGAGGATTTATTGTATAAACTATTAACCCATTTTTTCATTTAGTAGTAACTTATATGGTCGCATGTACTGAGAAGAAGATAAAAAATGGACAAAGTTTGCCATCAAGTGTGTTATGATTACAAGGATGCCTCTAGAAGACTTTGTGGCCCACTTCACAGACCTGGTTGTCTGTCGTTTGGTCCCCTCCAACCTATTCGCTCTGGGTAAACGCTGGGCAGAATATTCTGCTGTTGGCTCTTGGACCTCTGGAATGAAAGGGACATCTTCAGACAGGTCTGGAGGATGCTCTGCCTTCCCAGACAGCTTCCTCAGGAACCCACAGGTGAACAGTTATAGCTGGTCTCTATGTAACGTATTATGTAGGTCTCCACAATTTAAACTATTAATGTTCCAAATTGGTCAAACATGCTTGGAAAGCTTTTTGATTTTGATACTTGATGGCTGTTCTTATACACACAAACTAGAATAAAATAAAAATATTATTAGGTGTATTTATTTTACATTTTAAAGTGCTTGGTAGTTCAATAGTTGAAAGGTTTGGGCTGTCAATAACATAAAGGTCTTGTGAGTGGGGTGAGGTGAGTACGGAGCAATGCCAAAATGCAGAGGCGGGGGAAACTGGGAGCTCCCAGAGAAAATTAGCCAACCAAGGCATCATTTGGCATGACTACCATCTACGAAATTCCAGGAGTGACCCTGCCAGGAATAGAATCCAGTTTGCATTGGTGGGAGGTGAGCACTATAGCAGCTATGCCATTGCTATCCCAATAGTATAGGGAATAATTTATGAGTTGTGTTGGCATATGATGCTGTGCATGTTTATCAAGTATTTAAGTGTATATGATATTTCATTTTAGAAATGGGTCTATTCTCATTCTAAGGTCTGTTGGTTATTTGTAAATTAAACTATCATTTTTTAGTGATTTTATTTTATTGGCTTATTTTATATTTTCAGAGTATAGGGGAATTTCTGCATATGCCACATCAGTCTAAATATCTTAATTATTTATACTCACTAAGGTTATATTTAAAAATTTTGGTTCAAACTAAGTTTTGTGATATGTTACACACAAAATGTGTCAGGAGTGAGACCTTATAAAGTATTAAACTACTGGAGGATCAGGAAGAATATCCCACACAAGAAATGCATGAAACTCGCCACTCTGCCATCTTAACTGACTGCCAGATAAATAGTTCCGCTGATATATCCTCCCATCTGGAGGTAACGTGTTTCTTTCATGCAGACGAGTCACATAATGCACCACACAATAGTTCCGTGCAGTCGCACACACTAGCTACTAAACAATTGCCATAGTGTGTAACAATATTACAACGGTGAAAAAAAAAGAGGTGACATCTCAACACTAACTAGCTTGTCAAAAATATGCAGTGAAAACTTTGATTTTGTGAGAAAAATCAAGTTTTTACACACAAGTTTGTATTCCTAGTATTTTAGGTAGAATATCATATTCTTCTATTTTTTAAAGTTTTAGGTGATAACTGCAACACATGCACGCAGCTTCACCAAACCTTGCATACTTTTGAATTAGTGACAGAGATAAAATCTCTGAGAGAATATTCTCCTTCATACTTGAACAAATCCACCTCTCTATTAGAAGCTGAGGAAATTGTGGTTGACACCTTCTCTCAGATGGGTTATCTATATTTCATGTACGTGTGTTTGTTTACTGTCATTATTCCTAATGTGATTTACTTTCTTCAGAGAGTTGAAAATCTGCAGCTTAGCAGTAAACAAAAGAGACTTACAACTATGTACATTTACAAGACACGTCTACTTTTGGCGATTGTTTTTTCTGGGAATGGAATGATATTTCTCGTAAGCTTGTCCTCAGTTCAGACATATTTAGGTGCTCAAATAACAGCGTGTAATCATGAAACAATAAACATTAAAATATCATCCAAAAAATTAAAAACTGTATAACTTGTATACAGCCAGAAATGGCTTGTGGGAGTGACACATAACACTGTGTGTTATCTGTTAATGGCAGCATACCCTGCAAGAAATTTCTCAGGCATTTCAGGCTATTAAGACCAAATAGGCATGAGAATGTAGCCTTATTATTATCATCATAATTTTAAATCTCAAAAGTTGTCTGTTGGATCGTAATTTGTTCTTCAGTTAATTTCCTTTTTAGTAGCGTTTGGTGCAAGTTCATGAGCATCCAGTTTTAAATAAAGAAAACTATGTCTAGCAAGAGTGCTTAGTGCTAGTGTTTTACTAGAAATAATAGCACAGTGTCATACCAAAACACTGTACCTTCGCTAATAATTTTCAAGCCAAAGTCAACAAATTAGTTTTTTCTTCACAAAAACTCTGGCTTACTAAAGTTGTAAAAATTTTTATCCTGGTTAATGCAGAGTTACCAATTTGTTTTCTCTATTTTATTTATTGCCAATATTACCACCTCTTAAAGTTCTGTATGAAATCTATTCTCTTGGTAGCTATGAACTGCAAATTTTACTCCCTAAGTAGTGGCTGTTTGGTGTTTCATCACCCAAATAGGTTATTTGGTGCCCTGACCTTCTGATTGCTCCTTATTCAAGAGATATTTGGAAACGTATTTGGTGGCAAGGAGACAGTGAATTTGTGACCGTAATTTTGTCAAATTTTTTTATAATTTGCTTCATAGAGCATAAAAACTCACATGGTCCTCTATGTTATAATTTACAACCATGCAAGTTTGGCCACTCTCAATTCTGCATTTCTAGAAATTGTATTTTAATAACAAACACAAGTGTTTAACTAGAAATCTGTTACTAATATATGAAAGAACTAACCAAGTAACCAAGAAATCCAGAGGTTGTAATACACAAAGGATGGCTATATAACATAAGTAGAATATCAGGATGATAGTTTCCCATCAGTTTTATTTGGTGGGGAAAATATAGAGAATTAATATAACATTGATAGTAGCATTGGTATTTCATTGTTTGAACAATTGCAGGAGATGGCATAACAGTGTATATTCGTGTAGGGGTTACATTAATTTTTGAACTCTTTATTATGTCTGAAAGCTACTCATTAAATACATTTTGATTATATTAAGGTCTGTGACAGGAATGACTCACTACAACTCATTAAATGCTTGTTGATTATGTTAAGATCTGACAGAAATGACACACTACAACATACGTTACGTGGTACATCCCAGACTTTGCAAGTGTGGCAGTCTCTTGTTGAAAAATACTGATCATTTTTAGCCAATTTTTTAAGTAACTATAAAATTATGTCGGTAACAGGTGCCATCTTATTGCACAGTGCCAAAATTTTTGTATACGTAATATATTATTTCCATAAACAGGCTTTAAATCAGTATTAATGGTTTCCAGATTTGCTGTTTGATCACAGTGTGTTGCAGCTATTGTACGTAAATTTTTGGTAGGGCTACTGATTAATGGGCAGATATGTATATCTAAAAAAATAATTTCCAAAGTCACTATTATTACAGTTCCACAACCTATGTAACCACTGTAACGCATATATTTGACAGTTCTGCAAGTCCTTAGTGTAAAGTAATTTGCAAGCCTGTAATGGTTATAACTTAAGAGGTTACATAATTTATCATAATTTCTTTATTCCTTTCATGTGACCTGTTTTTGTAATTGTTATGAGGTCAAACATTTTGATGTTCATTGTGTTGATTGAATTATTATTGATTCATTTACTATACATTTGTGATATGTGTACTTGTACGTATTGCATTTCTTTGTACTTTTACTATGATTTTCACAGTTGTAACAAATTTATGTTGTAATTCACATATCTTTAATTTTTTTTTTTTTTTTTTTCTACTCAAATAGTATTTTGGGTAGTTTTTGCCAGAAATGGTTGGCTGAAAATTTAGTAAGTACCGAAAAAAAAAAAACAGTGGCGATTGAGTTTTGCTTGGGTCTCGTTTTATTTTTATATTCTGTGACTGATGATCATCAAATGATGGTTGTGATTCACAATTTTCCAGTGCTTTTATAGTTCAAGTCGGCCATCCGTTTAAATATACAGTATCTGTTTTATCTGTAATTGTAGATGTTTCACTGATTTTGACAAATTATTTTTATTGCTCACATTTTATTGGGATAGCAGCCTTTTAGCTCCAAATATGCCCATGTCATTAGTTGCCATTGTCATTAGAAATGGGACCTTTTGCAATAAATCTGATAGTTTTGGGAGCTTTTCAGATAGACGGGATGTGTGTGTGGAACATATACTCATTCTTTTTAACAGGCATATGTACAGTGGACTCTCAATGTACCGAAAACACATATACAGATAAACCATATCCACAGTTAATTTTTAAATGGTCCCAGCAAAATTCCTATATAAATTATGATAAAGCTACCTGCTTTTATCGTTTTATCGGATATTGCATCAATAAAAATATCTTTTGGTCCTGTAACCTAAGATTTCCTATAACAATTGTTTTTAAACTGGTTCTTTATGCAAATGTCTAGTAACTGCATGTGAAACAAGTCACACGCACTGCCGTTTATCACTGCTCTACGGCGTGGTGTGAGTTTGGATTGCTCCCTCCCCATACACGCCTGACGAGAGGGGAAGCGGTTCCCTAGCAACCAGCATGATGACCTTGCATCCTCTCTCTCTCTCTCTCTCTCTCACACACACACACACAGAGACACACAAACACGCGTGTATACACCAACCCCCTCCACTCGACACTGAGCCGTGCACCTTTCTTCTTCCTCTTACATTCAACGTTTCAAAAATTCACAGGTGCATCCACTGATGTACACCATATGTTCGAAAACTACTGTTTTGGTTGAGTCTACTTAAACTGATTAATCTACCAGTTCAACCGGCCTGAAAATTTGGTGGATCTGGTGGATATGCACCAAAACATCAACTGATGAATTTGTAAAGCTTTCCCTGAAAAATATAAAAGTTTAACAACCCCTCATCTTGTAATTTTCAAGCATTCCAAAAAGTACGTATGTAATTTGGACATTGAGTTTTACAAATGGGCGATAAAAACTTTAGAATTTGTGTGTAATGGCATTAACATGTGTTTGGAAGCAGGCGAAAATATCACTTAAAATTACCCTGATGTTCGAAAAATGCTTCAACTGCACTCTCCTTCCTTGACTCCTCTACATTCTAACTATTATATTCACTTAAAATCTAAACAAAACTGCTGTTTCACCCAGAAATGCAGCATAAAACAGAAAAAAGTGTGGTTGGGGAGGGGAAGCAAAGGAGCAAGAAACACACCAGCTGCAACCGTGCAGTTCATATAGTGCCATTAGCCCCACATCACACCACCTCACTACTTAAGCGAATGCAAGCGCCTGGCATGAGATTAAAACTCAGTGATCACAAAAAAGGCATCCATTCCTAACTTAAAAAAGAAATTAACACCCACAAAGAAAAAGAAATGAACAGTTTAAACGAAAAACAATAAAGAAAAAAAACACTTCCCAAACGTGTCTCAACTCGAAAAATAATATGCCAATCCCAATACATTACTTGGGCTGTGAACAAAAAAAAAAAATTACTTATGCTAATCAGACTAAAATTGAAATAGATGAGAAACAAATAGAAATTTTCCCTGCATTACAATATTTTCACTAATAATGGTTGAAACCTAACAAGTATAGTAAGGATATGTTTCAACATAACTTGTATATTACCAGAATAACAAGATGATTGCTGTGTGTTGCTGTATTCAATAAATCTTATTAATCTCCAGTATTTAATGGGCCATTGATGCTGAAATTTCATTATATTGCATGTTGTGCAATATGTACGTTAAGACCAACTCAACAATTATAATGATTTTGTATGAAATTTATGTGGAAGTAATTATTACATAATATAATTTAATTCATATTTTATGGTATTCATTATCCATGCTAGAAACAAGTCTCATATTTTATGTGACACTCATAACAGCATGCTGCAGTTAGACTGTTAAAACTAGTAACACGAATAAGTTAGTTTAAACAAACTAGCACATGTGGTAGTTTTTTTTAATTCAATGTTATTTTGTCAGAAAAGAAAAAAAAATTAATTCTAAGTGAAATGAATATTGAAGAGTACAGTTATTTTGTATAAGTGAAATTAGCTTACTATATTTTCAATTTTTTTAGTTTTCATAAATGCCACACTATTAGAAAATTCTTTTTAATTATTGATTGTGCATTGGGAGTTCATGTGTATTATTATGATTATTTTTGGTTGGAGCTGTGCTGTACTTATACCATAGTAACTTAGGTGTCATGGATTAACACTGTTCTGTTATGTGTACTTTTGAAATAACAATGTACTGATGATGTGTGTGCACAGTATGTGTTTGACATAAAACACGAAGAAGAAGAAATAATGGTTCAGCTGCTTCAAGTAGACAACCAACAGTCACCTGTTGGTAACAGTCTCTCACTTCTTATTGGCTTCTCCATCATCAAGGTTGGTAGACATATTTCCATATTATCATGTAACAATTGTATGCTTAACGTAATACACAGCAAAAGAAAATATCTGTATTAAGATTATGTAAGACATAGCGTACTTTCCTAAGGAAAGATAGGCTTATGCAATCACCCGAATGTGTCTTGGAATGTACGTCCTCCCTAATAACTTTTAAACCAGACAACCATATTCACCTAACTACATCTACATACAGTATTTAGCAACGATGCCAGATTTTTATGGGTTTCAATCACACGCTGTTACGTATTTTCGAAATGGCAGAAATTATAAAATTTAAGGCACTATGTTATATCTTTGGAAATATTTAAACAATTTAAACCAAATTTTGTATGTTGATAATGCGTGGAATAAACATTGAAATCACAAAGCGATAATATTAGTCTGCCATTCTGAAAGATAGTGCAAATTGAAAAATAAAGCTTTTTCCATTATATCTTGGGAACCATATATGTAACTGATTTAAACCAAATATGGTTAATTGACAGTGCATGAGGTAAGCATTTAATTTTGAAACCAATAATGCTATTAGTCTGCCAATTTCGGAAGATGGTGCAAATTGAAAACATTAAAGTTTTATTTTATCTCTCAGGAACCATTTAATCAATTTAAACTAAATTTGGTACTTTGTCCGAAACACTGTCAGCCGACTTTTAATATGTAGCAGTGTCTAAGACAAGCATAGAATGTGCCAATACAGTAATGAAAATAGCAATACATTTGGAACTGTAGCATTTGTGTCATATGTCCGAGACCAACCAACCAACCAACCAATTTCCACCTAATTGTGGACATAAGTAATGCTTATAGTAGGCCATGTTTTAAGTAAGGCTTTATTTACAAGTATGGCAGTCATATAAATAATTTATATTAAATTTGTCATGTATATTAAATTATTTAATTGCTACAAGTTGAACTTAGTAAGCTGAGAGTAGCCATTAGAAGCATATGCTTATACAGATATGTTTTGCTGACTTTTTGTAAGTTAGTGCTAGGTGATATAGTGCAACATTTATGCCATATCTCAGGAACAACGCATCAAATTCCCACCAAATTTTGCACTCAAGCAGTACTACAGTGGACCATGTAAACTTATATATAATATAAATGGGTTGGTTAGTTTTTTTTTTTTTTTTTTCCCTCTCAAAATGGTGCAGTATAATATATTTAGATAATTTAATCATATCTTTGGTATGATTTGACAAATTTCGACAAAGTTTTTATATTGACATTATCTATTACACACATTAGATATGCCTATACAGGGCCTGATTTTAGGCCTTTTTGTTCAATAGTGCCAAATGAGAAACTAGAGCTATTATGCCATATCTCAACCAGTCAACCTACTTCCACCCAATTCTGCATACCAGTAGTGCTGCTGTAGGTGATGTAAATGTATATAATTTAAGTGATTCAGACACTTGTTCTCTAAATGATACTCCTGTAGATGTTTGGAGTTGCTAAACCCAGTCTACCAAAACTTTAGACTAATTACTACCAAAGTTGATGTTCCAAAACCTATCTCTGTAATGTAGTTGGCCGCACGCCAGCTTACGGTACGAGGCGGTCTTGTATTTATTTGTATTTTTCTCACTAGTATTGCATTTGTTTCTGATTTCATCTCTAATGATATCGCTATCAACAAAATGTCAAATCCCACCTACCATATGACGTTTTAAAATCTTAATAAAAATTATTTGCATCCATGTAGAGGAAAGTATGCTCATTAGTTATATCAATAACTTCTTATTTTATTGATCATAAACTTCACAGTAAGTTAGTAAATACTTTGGAGAGTTTAATGTGTCAACTAAGTCCTCATTTATTTTGTTATAAGATAGTACTGAGATACAGCAAGCTTACATTAACTGCAGTATCACTTGTGGGGATGCATGTTGAGGATATAAAGGAATTCTTAGAAATTATATGGTTACAGGGAAGGAAAGATTCCATCCTGTATGTTTCACAGTTTTCTTGTCCACATATTCAGCTTACTTATGTAGCATTTCAAGTTTTGCTTGCTGTACAGGTAGAAATGAACCGCAAGTATCGTCTGCACAAGCTGTGGGAGCACACTCCGGGTGTAGTAAGCTGTGAACCAATACGTCGCAGGCAGATTTTCTACAAAGGAATCCTCAGTTGTGGGCGGTACATCATCATGCCGTATGCCCACAAGCCTGGAGACGCTGGGTCCTACTTGTTACGACTCTTTGCTGCAAACAATATTCAACTGAGGTGCCTCTTTTTCTTTGTTTTCTTTTAATAAGTTAAGATATCTCATCTGAAGAATTTATATGTACAGGTAATAATAGTGTTTTTATGATTCATACTTATCCCCTCCCAAGCCACTTATCCCATCTACACTTTGACGCGCTTCGAGTGCTGTCATTACATATTCAAGCCTCAGCGTCTGGTACTCCCCCTAGTGTACTGTAGCGCCAACCGCCGCCGCTCATTTCGCTTCTGTACCGTTCATATTCACAAGCGAGTCAACCCCTTGCCGCCTGATAGGCCGGCAATACGCACAATGCCACGCTCCAGTCAGTGGGTGGACCCACTCCCTCGCTTGCCTTGCCCTGGCCGGCAGGCACCAAACATCCATGCTCGCCGCGCGTCGGGGGAGGTTTCTCCCTCCTTGCAGCCTGCTCCAGCCACCCCTTGCTCGCCACGTGTCTCGGGGGTATTTATTCCTTTGCACACCCTCCAGACAGGGCAGTTCGCGAGCAGTTCTTTTCTGAGTTTTATCTGCAACTCTCACCACACTTGCTGTACCGCTTGCCTTCAGCAGTAACAGTGAAACTTAGCCGTATTACTTTACTATTGATGGAACTTGTGTTTCTCAACACAACAGGCAGAAGTTCTTGTCGCAGAGCCTTCTCCTTGCTTCGAGTGTTGGCCACGTGCCTTGTCCAGCCAGGCGTAGCTGTACCGCAGTCGCTCTCGCCCTAACTTCGATCAATATCTCATTGCCACTCTGCGACAAACAGCTTGGCAAACTTGGTCCCTCGTCCATCAGACGTTAGTGGGCACAGGTCGGAGATATATGTCTTGTAAACTCCTGTTGACGGAATAAAACATGTATCTACCAGTTGACTCTTTGTGGTCCGATCATTCTCTTTCGCCTTCGCCTCCCTTTTGCCTCCCCTACCTGCTTTGCCTTCTGCATGCATATCCACTCAACTACTTCTCGGTGCACGCACAATCACCGCGGTAGAGTTTCTAACTGAAGTCCCCACTGAAGGGCGCTCCCACCTCTTGTCAATGTTTGGTGTCCAGTGCTAGCTGGTTACGCCATTCTCTGGCGCCACTGAGGCAAGGGGAGAGAGAACCTTTCTGTGAGGCTGAGGCTTGAGGAGAACAAACATGTTAAGTCATTTGACTATCAGGCTACAAGTTGGTCATGCCACTTACTGAGAGCCATGGGGTCCTTACATGGGGAACACTGTGAACCCAGAGGGGTAGTTGAGGTTTGTAACTGGTCACGTCGCTCACTCAACTTCTCACCGAGGGGAATCAGGGGGCCCTTTCCCCAAGTCAGTATAGGCCCGAGCACCATTCATCGTGATGCGCACTCTGCGGCGCTGATCAATTGATAGGACTCTGGCAGGGGTTCACCCCAAGGCACCAGCCCCAGGAAGAGTAGATTCCTTCCTGGATGGACCACGCCAGAACCTTTCCTCCCCCGTGTGGCTACGTAATTTTAAACCACCTTTACGGTTGTGCCTGCGCCTCCAGGACACCCACTGAATCCACTATATCATAATTCTGTATTCTTCTTTTATTTTTATCCTCGCAGCTATTCCTAAACACCCAATCACCAGGCGAGCCATAAAGGGGATAGCATAACCCTCAGTGCCCAGCTACGTGCTCTGGTGAGCCAGGGCCAGATGCACTCTGTCACGCGCAGGGTCGCATCTGCTGCTTGAGCTTAAGCGCTTAGCTGGTGCACTAGGCTGGTTTCTATCACACGAGAGGGGTTGGCATGACATCCGATAATAAGGCACACTAACTTGGTTGCCTTTGTCTGTGAGTGCCTCCACGTCTAGGGGCGTGCTGGTAGACTCTGGATGCAAGTTGTTTGAGGTTCACACTCTACCTGGGTTACATGATTCCGTGTGCAGATGAGGTAAAGTCGTGTTTATATTTACTTATCAGAGAGCGTCATGCGCCAATTCGCCCCTCCCCACTCCTCCCACCTTCCGTTGCAACAGATACTCACCTGGGCGAGAAAAAAAAATTCTGTGGGAGTGATGTAAAACTGTTACTTGCAAGGAAGTTGCGTTGGCTTCTGTAGCGCTTCTCTTCTGTGCGCTTTCACGGGGTTTCGGCTCACGACGTGTCCCTTATCCTTATCGGGCGGCTGTGTTGCGCTGTCTCTCTCTAGCGCACAGGCTGGAATGGGGAGCAGGCTGCTAACGGCTTCGTACCTCCTGAGGAAGGGGGTGTCCGGTGTCCGGTGTTGGGTGAATGCACGCGTCACTTATTTTTTTTACATATTACTGTGCTGTTCACACTGGTCAGCTGAAGGCTGAGTTTATTTACAACAATCATTCAACAGATTTCTCCTTAAATAACCAATTAACAAGCAAAGACAAAAACAAAAAAAAATTTGACACTTGTAGTGTGTACAAATCTCACTCATGAAGGGTGTGTTAATCCTACTAATTTATCTACCATGGTGCTGTAGGCATTTTGAAAGTGGCCATGCTTTGTAGCCTCCTATGTGTCTCATGGCAGGTAATGTTACGTGTGACAAGTGACAAGGCGCTAAGGTTGCAGCCGGCTCTGGGCCTTCTGTTACCTAGGCTGGTCTACTAATCTACCTAATAGTTATAAACATGAGGACCCTGGAATGAATAATAATACTAACCAATTTACATACGGACGACCTACACCCTTAAAGACAATAGAATTTCAAAGTATTTACAACAATTTAATTCTGCTTTTGTTAGAAAGTCCTTGAGTAAACAGGCGTTTGCCTGAATTCATTCTTCACCTATGAGGAAGTTCGTGCTTCACTAGAAGAATTTGTGTTTCACTGTTACTATCTATGATGTCTATTTCATTGTATCTGTTAACCTTGCAATTTTAGCACTACTGGCTTTTATACAATGTCACTTGATACTTGCATTGTTTTGGAGCTGCTGGGTTAATTGCACTGGTTCGTTTGCATTTGACATAGGACTGACGTGCGTATGTCACTGTGTTAATAAACTATGGCTTTATTGTACTCTGCTGCATTACACAGTCTGTCTTATATTGGCACTTACTGGTTTTGACTAACGTCACTGTCACTGTTAAGTATTTGACAACTCACGCACTCCTGTTACTGACTGTCTCTGGTTGAAGTCTTGGATTTACATGGATGACCTCGTTTCCTCAAGGCCGCATGCTGTGGGTACGGCCATCTGAACTTGGAAGTGGGTCGCCATGGTGACTCACGATAACATCCTGGCTGAGAGGCGTTGTGGTAGGTGCGAGGGGACATCTATCTTGTGGGCTGGCTGCAGGGCTCTGGGTTCACGTGTCTGGCAGTGGCCAACTTGGGGCCACCATGCAACAGGGGATGATCAGGGGCCCTCTCTTCTTGGAGGGGCGGCATCTGTGTTGCCGTCGGAGGCAGGGATCCTTCGGCATTCCCTATCCCCTCGGCACGGCTTGGCTTATCCTCCCTTACTTAAGGCGAACTTATGCGGGTCTCGTCGCCATCTGGCGTTGAGGCCTCTTGGGTGTCCTTGTCTTCCTTTGTGGCTGAGGCAGGGGTTCTTCGGGCACCCCTGCCTTGTCGGCGCTGGTAGACACTTCCTCTCGTTCAGGAGGTCGTGCTGCGGTGACCTCGCTGCCGTCCGGCGTCGAGGTTTGGGTGGTGCCTACATCCTCCAGTGTGGACGTGGGTGGTGTCGCCGTCTGGGACTTATCCCAGTGACTGTGATCTTCGCCTACACTGAGGCAGAGGCTCTTCTTCAGATCCTGATTTCTCCGCTCAGTGGAGTTAGCTTGTGAGTAGAATGGGGGGTAGTCCACGTCTCTAACCTCCATATATTGCAGGCTGTTTGCCACTTGTGGCTGGTAAATTGAGTTCCATTATCGATCAGTATGGCCTGTGGGTACCCCCAGCGGGAGAAAATTTCAGTTTCAAATTTTTTGATATTTTCTGGGGTCTCCTGCCTGGGTAGGGGAAATTCTTCCACCCAGAGGTCTGTGACTACCAGTAGGTATCTGTTTACTTTCGTACTTCTGGGATACGGCCCCATTTAATCTGCCACCAAGTAGGTCCAGGCGGTATGAGACTGACGGGGTTTTCTGGCAGATTGGGGCATGGGATAAGGTTTCGCCATGACAGCACGCCTCACGGTTGTTGACGTACTGTTGCACATCCTGGCGTATCCCATCCCATGTGTAGTGTTCTTCTATGTCCCAAAGTGTCTCTTTAATGCCAGGATGACCGGCTTGCAGATGGTCATGGTGAAGAAGGCAGCATAAGTCCGCCCTCAGGTTTCGTGGTATCCAGATCTTCCACGGGGCCCCAGGTTGTCCTTTCCAAGACCAGACGACAGAATGAGGGGTAATTCTCTTCCATTCTTCTTCTCCCCCCCCTTCCAATATTGAGGTCTGGCTGGTGTGATAAGGCATCCTGAGCCCAGGCAGTGCTGCACCTCAAAGTCAAACTTTGTTAGGAACATTTCCCATCTTCCTAACTTGGCCTTTGTGTTTCTGGACTTGCGCAGCCATTGGAGAACCGTGCTGTCTTTGCGGGGTATAAAGTGCTTCCTGTCTAGGTGATATCGGTACTTCCTCACTTCCCAGCTAGGCACTCTTGTTCATTAATATGATATCTCTGTTCCTTGGCGTTCAAATGGGTGCTGGCATATGCTATGACCTGGGGTTGTCCGGCGGGGTCCTCTTGGAATAGGACCACCCCCAGCCCGTTCTGGCAGGTGTCTATTTTTAATATGAGGGGGCTCTCCCCTTGGGGTCAGTGGAGTTTTTCCAGGTGCTAAAATTTTCTCTTCAGGGCCCAAAATGCGTTGCGGTGTTCTTCCCCCAACGCCAACTTGTTTCCTTCTCTAGTAGGGGGTTGAGGGGTGCCATTTGGCGGGCAATATCTGGTACGTAGTCACGCAACCAGTTGCACAGGCCCAAGAAGCGATGTACAGTGGAACCGCATTATTGCGAGTATGGCCTATAGCGTCACGTCCGCTATTGCGATAGTTTTTAAATGCATCGTAATTTTCTTATCATTTGAAAGGTAATTACTTTGTTTATAACGCAAATCTGTTAATGAAACCTTTCGCTATAGTGATAGGAACATTTGTAAACTCGTATTTTTTAAATGTTTCAACACGTCGTTTTGCAAGTGACATTCGCCCACTTGCCATGCCAGAGCCAGCCTTTGTTAGTCACTCCTGGCGGCGGTTTGAGAAGGGTGTTGTGGGGGATAAGGAAGAGGGTATGGTAAGGGGAGAGGTAGGAATGGGAGTAGAGGTAGTCATTAAAAGGGTGGGCGGTCGTAAAAAGGCAGTGCTGGATTGTCAACCCTCAAAAAAAAGTCATGTCGCCTCTTCCCTTCTCCACTACCTGAGAGGTTGGCTATCCTCTGCTATACCTGGAAACAAAGAAGGCTTGGAGGAATTTATCGAACAGCAACATAAATAGGAAAGGGAGTGGAGGGGAAACATACACATGTGGAAGCTCTGCTTTGTGGCGAGACGGGATGCACGTGACTGCCGTGGATGGTGGTATGGTGCTGCGGCCTACACTTAACCTTGACACGAGGACTGAACACAGTCATGTAGTTTCTGCGCGCAGTTCGGTTACATTACTGATTGTTAACTTTTTTAAGGACACAAAGTGAAACGTTGCAAGCTAAAATAGGAGTGACGAGGTACAGGAGCAGAATGGAAGCGGACAGAGGGGCGAGAAACAGGTTGCTGAAAGAGAAGATGGGAGGGGGGGCGAGACAGGAGGAGAAGAAGAGTAGGACAGAGGGGTGAAACACGAGTCATGGTTTTTGGGTGGCAGAGGGAAGTAGGGAGGGAAGTTTTCAGTGATCTCCAGGCTTTGTGTGTGTGAGAGAGAGACAATGAGTGAAGTAGCACGCTGATTGGTAGGCAACTAACTCCCTCCCGGAAGGGAAGAAGAATGGAGGAGGAAACAACGTCACGTCTGCNGGAAGTAGGGAGGGAAGTTTTCAGTGATCTCCAGGCTTTGTGTGTGTGAGAGAGAGACAATGAGTGAAGTAGCACGCTGATTGGTAGGCAACTAACTCCCTCCCGGAAGGGAAGAAGAATGGAGGAGGAAACAACGTCACGTCTGCTGGTCATTACATAATGCCGCTGTCAGACGTAGATTTTTGTACTAAATTGTCACTGCATACACAAAGGTTGGCATTCTTTAAACACAGGTCCTACAAAGGCAAATACAATAACAAAATTACGAGTCACTCTAAATTTTGTTATAGCGATAATTTATTTTGCCATTGTCGATGGTTAATTTCTTCTGGTGCGTTGAAGGNGGGGGGGGGCGCATCCGGGCCATGTTCCCAGTTGACCATCACCCTGTTTTTATTGCCAATATATATATCCATTGCTGGCCATGATCCATTGATTCGTGGTGCACTGTTGTTGATGTAGCCATGGCTGACCTAATATTACAGCTTCAGTAATATTCGGCTAGACTACGAATTTGGTTGAGTGATCTTGACGGTATACCCCTACTATCAGAGTAGCCCGAACATCGTGTTGTGCCATGTGCTCCAACCACCTGGTTGGGTCCTTCTACCTATGTTTGTCTCTGCAGGGGGGTCAGGCACCCTTGTTCCCCCTTTCCCCACCCGCCTCCAGCCTGCCTGCTTGACTGGTTAATCTCGGATAATGAAGAGTAGCATATCACTAAAAATGAGGTTTGTTGACACATCTAAATTTGTGACCAGTAGTAGTTTAGACAGAGTAGTTTTTAATACAACTAAAAACCAAATGAAGCATATTTTAAAGTATTTTCCAGAGAATGTAGTAGATTTAGTTGTTACAAAAAGTGTGTAAATTCTTTGGATAGTTAGAATAAATTTGAAGAAACTGAATTTCTGCCAAAAACNTTAGTTGTTACAAAAAGTGTGTAAATTCTTTGGATAGTTAGAATAAATTTGAAGAAACTGAATTTCTGCCAAAAAGTGGATTCTATAATAAGTTACATGAAAGTGATATAAGTGATGATGATTATGTGCATGCAAAAATATTATGGGACAGATTTATCATAAAAAATCTATGAGAATACTACAACCTATATATAAAGACGTATATTTATAATCATTGGCATCTGTAGTAAATGACCAAACAACTGCTAGAGTTATTATGTGACTATGATATGGTGTTAATGGTGGAAAGAGTATTGGAGAAAGAATTTCACAATGAACGAAATAATGTGTTAAAGCAAATAATAAAATATTTTGAAGACGGTGACAAAAATAATCAAATCATTTAATCTACCTAGGTGTAAATAATTGAAATGGATGGGTAATGTCTCAATATTTACAATACAGAGGGTTTTTAATGGCTAAACTTTCCAAAATTTTACTTTGATTTTTGGCACAAATATATATTGAATAGTACATTGGATACATACAAGAGTTTATTTCTGCAATATCCATACAAATTGCAGAAATTACATAAAGTTCTTCCATTGATGATGATTGCATGTTGTGTTATGCAGCACCAAAGGGGCACTCTAGTAAATAAGTGGTACAGTACTGTCATTGCAAATGAACAACATGCAGATACAGTTGTACTGTAGCAAACAAGTGTATTGAAACACTAAGAATTCCTACATTTACAGAAGTGCACTAATCACACTGTTTACAGGAATTGTTATAATGTCAAGACATGTATTATATGTTACTACTCATTTGGAAGAAATCATGTTATCTTTGGTTAGATTCTGTTTTTTCCTTTAGCCTTTTATTTACTAGGATTTGGTGTATACTCAACAATAACACTTTGTTTAAGATAGGTTGTAATGACAACATTGTTTTATAATGTTTTTTGTTGTGGTCGTAGTGAAGACAGTGCATTTCTAATACCAACAGGGAGTTGAAGAGAGATGTTCCAAAGCAGCCGGTGTTTTGGTGTTGTACTCAGGGTCCTCAGTGGGTCACTGTTGTCAACATTGTGTCTGCAAACCAGTTGAAGAGAGCGGAAATGTTTACAAGTGAGTTGTATACCCTATATTATTATTTGCACATACAGTCGACTCCCAATCTACCGTTTTTCAGGTAACTGTCAAAAAATTTCCATACATGTGGGATTTCAGTAGATGAGGGTTTTGACATGTACATCGATAAAATACAACTTCTAACCTTATTAGTAGAGATGGGGTGATTCCAATTTTTTGATGCCGATACCAAATTCTCGATTCTCTGTTAATTTTCTATTCTTTTCTGATTCTCGATTCTTACGATTAACAACTGATAGGACTTTTAACATACACAAAATGGTATTGGCGTTCACAGTCAGAACTATTCTATATAAATTGACACAAATTTTATAAAAACTTGGAAATTAAACAGCACTGTGGAAAAGTACTGGAATGTTGCAGTAATTATTTTATTTTACATGAAAAAAATTATTCCAACACATTTTTTAACAATGAGCTTTTGCTATCTTCAGAAAAAACTTGGCACAAATTTGCATACATTGTAACGTTGCGGATTTTCAGGAGTTATATTTACAGTAAGTCACGGATATTATAATTATGCATGATTACAGAATATTTGCTATGTTGTCAGTTTATTTAATGTAATTTCCAAATTCAGCTTTATTATAGGAGTTAAACAAAATGCAGCATAATCTTTGGTTATTTAAATAGTTTCTTTACATAGAGATCATGTGTAAGTATATTTCATTTGTTTCTAGACAATATTGAGTATTCTAAATTTGTTCGTTAATTTTCATTTATTCTCTAGAGGGTAGGAAGTATCGATGGTTTATTAAACAAATGCACAAAAGAAAATATACTAGTTGTCTCTCATCTCGCCATTGCTGGTTGGTGGAGAGATGTGACATGGTCAGACGACAGCCAATTGGAGGACTGATGGTAGAAGTAAAATCAAACTTAATTTTTATAACAAAAATCATACCACCACCTCAAGAAATGGATGTGTGTGGAAAAAGTAGTAAAATTATATAATGATAAATTTGCGTAATTAATAGAATTGTTGCAAGATGTTTATGATTTTAATCATTGATATGTTTTGAGAAGATGCACGTTGTTGAATTTGTCTGAGAAGAAGAGTGAATTTTTTTTAATTTGTTTGAGAACTGTCTACTTTTGTGTGTGAGAAGAGGAACGAGAAAATAAAATTGGTGAAAAGAATTTTGATGTAATAACTTCCACGTAAAAATTATCACTGAAATAATTTCTGCATATCTGATTTAACTGAAATGTTAAATCATTTGAATTAGGGCCTAGAAATGATTTACCGAAGAGGCAAAATATATTAATTTAAATACAATACTTATACTAGGTGTATTAAAGTTACACTGAGGCATTACTGTACAAATACAATTCACATATATTTTTTGTTCAGAATAACAAGCATTGGCACCCTCTCAGGATCTAAAGCATTTTAAAAAGCACACCACATACAAACCATTTTTTAAATTATCGGTACAACAAATACTGCAACTTGTACAACAGTTACCTCCTAGTTTTGTAGCGAAATCACTGAAATCGTAATATTTTTAACTCACAGTGGATTCTCAGAAAATCGTTTTTCAGTGGACCAACAAAAAAACGAAGCATGCAAGATAACAACGGATGCGGACTTGGATTTTTTAAGACCTGGGAAATAACGTACGTAACCTTAAAATGTATTTTAACACCAAAAGCCTAAACATGTCATTAAAAAAAACTTATTCAAGTAAATTTATGAATAAATATTTACTTATTAAAAACTTTAATTCTTTAAATTTAGCGATTTTTAATTTTTATTTTAATGTTACCGTTGAGTGTTTCTTCTTTGGCCGAGCCATGCTCAATCCCTCATTTAAAATTGCCACAACTGATTTATTTGCAACAATTTTTATCAACATTTCTTACAACCATTACACATCAAATTTACAAAAACTATGCATGCAAGCCATTCCACTACATTATATTGCTCTGGAATAAATGTTGAGGACTATTATTTATATTACAGATTTTATTAGACAGAAATGAGTTTTCAATACGAATGATAAAAATATTACATGAAAGATGCTGCTTGTTATATAAATAGTGTGTTACCAAACTGAAAATGTCAGTGCCCTCATTGGCCACCTTCTTTACAATATTTCAGTTAGAAAGGAGACAATATAATGAAAATCACTAGCAATCTTTATGTGAATGCAAAATGTGTTAAAGTTCTAGTACTTTTTCCTAATTATGATGTAATTTCCACATCCATCAGAAAGCAACTAAATTACAGTAATTCAATATTTTGATGATCCAGGCTACTGGATTCTAAATGAAAACTGTTATCTTGGTTTCTGTTATGCCAATCGACATTGAGTAGGCACTATACTGTTACTCATGCCACTGAGCAAACAGTCTTTTTGCCATCCAGTTTGAAGAAATTTCATATTAAGTTCAATATGTTACGTGCATGGCGAAATCAATCCAGAATAGAAAGCTGAACATCATCATACATTCCCACACTTCCTACGATGACTAAAAACATTGGTTTCTATATTATACCCTAGATTTAGGATGGGGAAGCAATATTACAAATTTCAAAGACCTCTGCCTTTGAAGACTTTGAACAATTGTAATGGAACTAAGAGTCTCCTGAGATAGTAAAATGGTTAGCAAATATTTTTACTGGCAAAATAATGCTGAAAAACTACTAAACTTAATGCATTAGATAAGTTGTCTCATTCAAAAGACAAATGTCTATGGGTAAGAAAAAGGACAAAAAAATTACTACTAAAGAACTTTCATGCATTTAGCAGAAATAAATTTTAAAAATCATTAAATAATACACAATTTCTTCTTAAATTTTTGGAATGCAGTCCTAATGAAGAAAATAACAACAATAATTAATTTAAATGCAGCTAAACTAACAAGGAGCATCTCAAAAGAATTAATACAAATAATAATTATTTGAAAATAAAGTACAAAAAAAATTTAAATTAAAAATTCTGTAATATTCCTAAATATTGCTTCAATCCTCTCAGCCAATGAATAAGTTGTTACTCTGACAAAAGCTGATGTAAAAATGCAGTTTGAAGTTACTCTAGCAAAAGTTGATAAAACAATGTGATCAAAATTTACTGTGGCAAAAGCTGAGGGAAGAATGACCCAGTGACTGCAGCTGTCTTGTCTTATATACTCTTTGAGCCAACTGCTATTGCAGAAGTGTTATAGCAGGACTAACAGCAATATATATAAAATGTACTTTGGCTATTTAAAGCACTCTACTCACATCTTCTCAATACATTTACTGTATAAGCATAGCATGCAGTACCATTATATAGAAAGGATTTGGCCAGGCGTTATTACGGCGTCCATAACTCGGTTGTCCCAATCAATTGGCACTAAGCAGACATTTTCCCACTGCACCATGTTTTTTTCTTTAATCATATCTCACTCTACCTGTGTGCCGGTGAATCGCTAGGAGATGGTTGATGTGCCACCAAACTTCACAATGTTCCATTGGTACATATGTAGAATCTGAGAAAAAACTTAATATCTCTTGGACAACACTGAAGAATCTCACAGTTTCAATACATGACGAAGCAGGAAAAATTCCAAATTCCTGTGGCTATTGTTGTTTTGGTGAGGAACAGATGTGTGCGTTCAAAGTTTATAACCCTTCAGTTCATAGTAGTCGGCTGATTTTACAAACATATATTTCCTTTTCCATTAGTTTACAAATTATACAGTAAAAAAGATTAAATATGGCAAATTTCCAATTCAAATATAGTTCAGAATTCAGTCTCTGTGAATGTTACTGATATTTTTATTTCTGTATTATATGTTTTGAAAAAATTATGTTTTCTCTCTTAGCTGTGAATCCATACTGCTGTATCAAATGCGAAGGTGAAAAGTTCCGAACGCCTGTTGCTGAAAACACCAGTGAACCAGAATGGAACTGTTCCTTCGTTTTCTACCGTAAGAAAACAGAGAAGCCAATAGAAATTGCTGTAAGTTGCTCAGCATTTTTTATATCTCATATATACGGCAAATGAGGGATAGCAAGTCATCCAGCACTGTTAAATTTGCGACATGGATGTCTCTTTAATTTACCTTTTTTATACTGACTTTGAATTAAAATTTGGTACTCAGTACACTTGCCGTTTAAAATTATAAATTGCCAGTCTCTGAAAAGGAGTAATTTTAGAAATGCTATACTGGTAAATTAACAAATTGTTAAAAAACAGTATGCCTAATATTAGCCTAGTTATTAAAGAAGGAAACGAAAGCAGTTTCCAACCCATAAGTGTCGCATAGTAGTTTCCACTTTACAAAAAAAAGTGGTTGATTATGCAATTATAATATTTTACCAATATACATTGAAATATATTATATATATATATTTTTTTTTTTTCAAAACTTCAATATTTTATCTTTGAGTTAAAATGTTCATATGGACATCTGGCACAGTGTTGGTACACTAATGGTATACATATGGGCATTTTTTAAAATTCTTTGAGGAGATGGATAGTTGAAAATGATTAAGTAGCTAGCTAATAAAACAACATTTTGTAAGTACTGTACATTTTGAGTGGCACCGTGCCAAATCCAAGAGTGCTTACAAAAATTGAAAACCTTCTCAGCTTTGTTCTAGTTCACTGTTGTCATTTATGACTTGATTATACAGTAAAATCTCTTATAAATAATTTTTTGAGTGACAAAGTAAAAATAAATTATGCATAAAGACAAAATAATGTATGGGGGCTTTCCCATTAGATCTTGTTCTTATTATAAAATTAGTCACTTTACAATAATAACCTTATTTAACACAGTTTGATATAATGTTGATTCATGTAAGAGGCAAAGCTAGAAATTTTTTTTTTGCACATTGCAAAAACTTGGGCTGCTGTTTTTCTATGCACCAACATTCTGTTTCCCTTCACTTCCTCTTTACTGCCGTAGCTTTGGATGAAAACAATCCCAATATCTTAACTACCTTGTTGCCTTGTGTTAAGTTGAAGATACAGATACTTCTCTGTTAGCAAGGTGGCATCTAAGAAGCCCCCGTTTGTAGAATGTAAGCATGCTCATGGACAAAAACTGCACTTTTTTCAGCCTGAAATTTTGGGAGTTGAGTCACTTTTTCTCTGATGCTGTAATATAGGGCATCTAAGAGGATGGCTTCATCAGAGGAGGAGTGGCTAAGCTTCCATGTTTGCAAGCAATATGTGTGAACAGGAAATGTATGCAAGCTTCGTGTTCCATGTGCAAGTAACCACCAGAGATAAAAAAAACTGTTAGTGGTGGTGGGGATGTTACTGAAATGGGAATGATGCATAAGGTTATAATCACAATTTTATTATGCTCCATAGACTCATGTTTTTATGGCCAAAATGTGCTTCAGACATTAAGGTAAATGCTATTATGGGAGAAAGCTGATAGCATATAGAACATTTACGATGACGATACATATACCTATCCTTTACTCAGTATATCTGTCACTTTCCAAAGATAATTTATATAAAGTTCACATAAATTAATTATTTACATTTAAAATAGTTTGCTAAAAAGAGGCTAGCTACAGCTACGTTATAAATGTTTAATGACTTATTTGTATTAAATTCCTACACCACCACAAACCACCCTTTCACATTACCATCACATAAAGTTGATATTTGACGTCGGTTCAATTGACGACGACGTCACTGTCAAGCAAGTGTTCTATAGTGCCAGACAGGGGGAACGGGCTAACTTACTGTGGTGAAGCTGGGTTTATTTACCGCCTATTGTCCCCTGGCTGCAGTATAGGTCAGGGCGTGTAGCTCTACAGCACGGTACGTCAGGTGTGGTGGTAGCGGTTCTAAGCACACTCGGTGTAGACACAGGCACCCTTTTAGCTGCAGTGGGCGCGGCTCGGGGTAGATCCTGACTCTGCTGCTGCTGCTGCTGCTGCTGCTGGCTGGAACTGGTGCCCTGTCCTTGGGCGGTGATGGTGTGGCTGCTGGTGGGGCTGGTTGGCTCCCCCAGTGGGCTGCTGGTCCTCGTAGGCCTGATGTATGGACTGGCGATACCCAGTGGTGTCGCCTCATCATTCACCCTTAGTGGGAATAGCAGTTGAAGGGTGAGGCCGAGGTCATTTCCACCCTGGGTGATGGTGAAGTAGTGGTCGCTGCTTGCACTGGGTTTTTCCTGGAGCCTGCGGTGCTGGATTTGGCCACTTTTATAATTGAGTGTTGAGCCTTGGGTGGCGCGCTTGCAAGCGATGGGTGAGTGGGTACCCTGGTAAGGGTATACGTGGGTGTAACGTTCAGGGGCCTGATTGCCCTGGCCGGACGAAGGTAGGTGTCTTCTTCGGCGGCGTGGGTGGCAGTGGAGATACTGCACAAGGTACGCGCTTGATGAGGTTCAAGGTGGAGCTTGACGAGCTGGTGGTAGACCCTCTCTGACATGCAGCCTCCTTTTTCTTCCAGGTGTATACCTGGTTGTCAACTGGACCATTTTCCCTCAATACCCCAGCCTGAGCTAGCCCCTGCTTGGCAGCTTTGCCCTTCCCAGCCCTATAATAAGGCATAAGGTGGTGCGGGGTGTAACCAGATAGGTTGATAGCAGGTGGCCAGTAAGGGTTAGACACAGCCTGATGAAGTGTAGAATAAAAGGGAGGTTAGGTAGGGTTGGAAGCCTGTTCTATTCACCTTCAGTCCAGTGGCTTGGCACACTGGATGTCGCAGGCAGACCCATGTGTCACGTAGAGCAGGGCTCCTTGGGGTTTAGCCTATTGTTTCCGAGCAGATGACCTGGCGCGTAAGGCTTTGCAGGCAGACCCAGGCATCTACTGGAAGGTCGATAGTCCAAGGGCCAACAGCTCTAATGTGACCTAGGAAGGCAAGCTTCCTAAGCTGCACTTCGAACAGTTAGCTAGAGGAGAGAAAAGGAACAAGGTGTCACCTCATGGCTATCCCTAGAAGAGTCTTACTAGGACAGGTGACAAAAAGAAAATGGCAGGAGCAAGGTGTAGGAAATAGATATACAGAGTGCTGGAAGAGACAACTTGACCAAGTCAGATTTATGCCTGTTTTATTGATTGCTCAATCAAACACACAAACCAGCATATACCCTGACTGAGGCCTGAAGGGCCGAACCTAAATTACCATCTGGTATTGTACCTAGTCTCGGAAGATGCGGGGGTGAGGGCAACCCCAAGTTAGCGGTTCTCGTACTCATGATAGCTGTAGGTGAGCTACAAATTAGCTGGAAGTGTGGCGGCTTCGGCATGCTGGCGGGTAACAAGGCGTCCTGCGGAGTAGAACTCTCGACTGGACTGCAAAAGGCAGTGACGACTTGATAAAGTCAGTTGATGCTTGGACAGAGTGATGTTCTGCGAAGGCGAGACGAGACAAGACGAGATGTTGATGGGAGCTCGGGCATAGTAACATTGAGCTACTGAACTGGCACGATACAGCCTCGAACTGGAGACTGCAGGTCATATTTATACTTGGCTCACAGGGCCAATGCGGGGGTTGAGGGGTTTGGAGAGAGAGAAGCGAAGTAGAGAAGAGAGCAAAAGAGAGCGGCAGCTACTTCCCCTCACGTGCCAGGCGCTGGAGAGGTAGAGAGCGGCGATGTGATGCGAAGCGAGTTGCAGCGCAGCAGGCGGCAACAGCTGGGCAAGCCATCCCTGTCTTGAAGGTGTCCTGTGGCGTGTACGGAGTAACGGCTCTTCTTAGGAGGGCGCTGCGGCTGTGGTGAGGCTAAATGAGAGAATAATGTCGCTTGTGGCGCGTCAGTGGTAATGGAAACCTCAGTCATATGCACACTACAAGAGGGTGCGACTCGCTGGGGATCTTATGGGGTGGCTAGAAGAAGGTGGTAGGGGGAACTGGGAGGTAAGGCCACTCCAGTTGTTGGGTGGCGTGAGCTCAGTCCCATGGGGAGGGGCTGCTGAGGGCAGACGGCACTGGGTTGTAGAGCAGTTGGCTAGGTTCAGAGGCAGAAACTAGCCTCTTAGCTCTCCACCTTACACCTCTTCTAGGGGTGAAGGGCATACGGGGAGGTACTACGGTCTACCACATTAAAGACGAACAGGCAACAAGTTCCCTAGCTAAGAGAGCAGCCAGTCGGGGCTAGACCAACCAGAATCAGACTTGTCACTCAAACCGGCAAAGATAACGTGCTGGATGTGGAGCGGTGGGTTGGTCTGGATGTCTAGCCTCGTCATGGTGTGTTGTCCAAAAGGGGGTTAGGTCAACCAGAATCATTCCTGTCACTCCAACCGGCGAATATAACAACACGGTGGTTGGAGTGGGCTGGCTGATCTGGATGTCTAGCCGCTTCGTAGAGTGTGTTACTAGTGGTCGGGGCTCTGCCGTACGTGCGCACCAGGTACCTTTGCGTACCTTGTCCATAGTATGGGTGGCTATCTAATGGGTATGTATTGCGATGTACATGTGTCCGGTTGAGGGTAGCCGGCAGTCCTACACTAGTTTCTGTAAATAGTTTTCAAGACGCGGTCTCCTGCTTTTCCTTAGTTGGTTTGATGTCTACGGGGATGGATGTCACAATTACCCTAGAATAAGTACTCTGGATTAGGTAAGATTACGTGTTTATTCCCCAGAGGAATAGACACCATGGACCGTACTATCTCCTAGCTATCAATGAACTGTAACCTGCAGAAGTACACTATGGTAAATGAGGTGAAGGGGATATGGAGCTAAACTAAACAAGAGCAGAAAAAGGCTAGGTGGCTTTGATAACAACTGACCCTAACTAATCTATGCTGTTGTCTAGAAGGTACTCAATGGTTCACTACCAAAGTGGTAGTGAGTGTAAGGGGGAAGTTGAAGGCTTCTTCGGAGGTTGCTGGGCTAAGGTCTGGAAGACTTCTGGAAGGTAGCAGTGGTCCTTCGTGAGGAAGGCGGTAGGCAGAGAGCTCTAGCACTCAAGGTGGTGGAGCGAACTGCTGAGTATCAACTAGCGTTTTGGAGCTGCACAATTGCGTATATAGACCGCCAGCTGCGGGTCCTTCGGCTCCCTTCGGCCGGTCGGCTATCTTCGGGCTAGAGCTTCTTTCTTAGCAGTGCAGGTCACATTCTCTTCAGGGAGGCTGGAAGTGCGGTTTTACCTGTGTGCGGGTTGCGTCGCTCCCGCAAGCTTAGGGGCAGCGCTGGGCTGCTTGGCTGGTTTCTGTCGCATGCGGGGGTGATTAACGGACATGTGACGTCTGACATAGTGGCATAGACGGCCTCGACTGCCGTGTCCTTGGGTGCCCCTTGCCTAGGGCCATGTTGGTTGGCTCTGGAAGCAAGTCGTCCTGGGTTCAAACCCCGCTCGGGGTGACGTGACTTCATGTGAAGATGTGGCAGAGTCGTAATTAATAATTATGTCAGTACTCTTGATGTGTCAATGTCAGTAAAGGTACCTCTAGTTGTCCATTGGAAGGAAAGAACACAAACTGCTTAAAAGTTTAAACTTCAATATTTGTACTGCTAAAAATTGTTTATTTTAAAATATGTAAGGTATTGTTGCAGCCAAGTTGGCTTTTCGTAGTAGTGGAATTTTCATCTAACTGAAGTCTGTTAATTTTGTATTTTACTGTGTAATCCTTGTGCAATCAAATACCTCACAGTTTTGTCTCCAGGTATATAGTCAACGCACTCTATGGATGGACAGGTTTTTGGGAAAGGTTCTGCTGCCTGCCACAAGAAACCATGAACCAACACGCATTCAGGCACAGCTAATGTCTAAAGGAAAGGCGGAAGGCGAGGTTGCAGAGGGAAATCTTGTACTCCAGGTTCTCACAGATGACAATTTTATGGCTGTCTAATAACAGCAAACTTTGTGTGCGCATATGTGCGTTTCGGTTTTATGAGGTGTCTGTTGAGCACCACTTCCAGTATATGTAAAAAGTTTTAAATTCTCTCATGTCATATTGCAAGTGCTTCAACACTTAACGCCAGGATGGGTGTGGCATAAAGCCATGGTATTCCAAAATAGGGAAAATTCACTCAAAATAATGTGTTAGTTTCATTTTAATAAGTCACTTTCTGCTTCTTGCATGCTGCTCATGGTTGTAAAAAAAATCTTTGAGCAATTATTGGTAACAAGAAATTGTGTTACGGTACATGTTAAACTGGCATTTATTTATATAACTGATGAATGCAGTTTGCCAGCTTAAAATTTGATGTGCCTAATTAAAAGTTTAAGCTGGTTTTACAAGATTATTTTGTAAGGATGTTTTTGCAGCTATTATTTAAGGTTTTTCTTCTGATATGGTTAATGAAGTCACTCATTAACGTTACATACAGATGCTGACTGAGCTGAAAAAAAATCCTTTTGATTATTATTAGAACCGCCTAGTGCATTATTGGAGTTCTTTTGCAAATGTCAGTATTTACCAATATAAGATCCTCAAATAATGGTGCTAATTGATTTTATAAAATTGGCATGCTATACAACTCCATTTTATACATCTTGTACTTTTCAACAAGCGCACACAAAGGACGACACATTTTTCATGTGGTTGAGCAATCGCGACGGTCTTTGTGTGTGTGCCTGTTAAGTATTAGACTGTGAATACTTGAATTTCTGTCCTTTTATATATTTTAGGTAGCCGAGTGACCTACTTATAACCTTAACTTCAAATGTAAAATTTAGGTGTTAGAAAAATTTTTTGCTCTTTGTTTTTATAATTATTTTTATATTTATATGGTTTTATATGCTGTTGATAATTATTTAATGTAACGTTTGTTTTCCAAATGCCATACTTTATATTTATGCATTGAGATACATATAAGTGTAGCTCTACATCATTGCATGCCAATAGTAACTTTGTGGCTGGAAAAGGCATGTGTCTGCCAGAAGATACCTTTCTGGTTTATGCATTAAAATGCATTTCAAGAAAACATATGCAACTATGCAGACAACCTTAGTGGAATAGCTTAATTATATGCATTTATGTAACCAAAGCTTTCAATATGCGGGATGCACAAACTAGTTAGTGTACAAACACAGCTACTTACAAATATCTACCATATGTCTGCAGTGTTAGGTAAAACTTTATGTAGATTTTGTTCATTAACATTTAGTAATTAGAGGAAGCATTTTAACTGTATAAGGTTTAAAATTATAACTCCTTTCTATGATATACAAAGTGTTAGAGAAAAATGTTTGTAGCATTTCTATTCATTTTGCAAGTTTGAAAACTGACATCTATAGTTGTGGAGTGTTCTCTCTAGGCTCTGTGCTGAAAATTTTGTTCATAATATGCACTCTTGCAGTTTGTTTCCAAGGCAGCAATGTAGCTTAAACTGTCAACAGAGTTCATACCCAGTGGAATTTTTATATTAATGAGTGATGGTATCTATAGTTAGATTGATCCCTGATTACATTATAAAAGGTAGACAGAATGCCCAAGTACTCACAGGGCGGTACTCATAGATTGACACGCACAAACAAAAGTTAGATGAACACATTTTCCACGCAGATGCACAGTCGCGCAACATTTTGCTGGCTAGGTCAGCTTCATCAGGCAGCGACCGGTGTATTTGTCTGACTTTCATTTGTGTGTGTTTATCTAAGAGTACCGCCCTGTGAGTACTTGTGCATTCTGTGTACCTTTTATAATGCAATCAGTAGTCTTGCAGCCTTTTCCTACCATATTAGATTAATCCCTGTTTGCAGTCTTCATGAAAACCATTCATATTGTGCTGAAGTACACTGCAGTGTAATTAACGGTTTTATTCACATTATTGAACAGCATACATACCTTTCATGTAAAAGTGATAGAAGAGCAGGAGCACAGATGGAAGTGAAGGAAGATGGCATACGTAGACGCTGTGATCTCTGTTCCCTCTTATGGCAGGGGCAGCTATAGGCCTTCAGCACTTGCTCATGTGGCCAGTGGATACATATGAGATGATAGCTTCGCTTTATGGGTTAATGCCATACTGCCATACATTTTTAAAGTGCTACCCCCCTCAACTCGTGTTGGCCAACAGAACAACTGTCAAGGTAGGGGGAATTTTGCATACAAATACACTGTCACTCAGATTTTCGCATGTGAGAATTGTGCTAGATGATGATGCTGAGCAGCGGGTTTTCTCGGGAATCTCCCATCCCCCCTGCCCTTGCATTTTGGCCCTGCATCGTACACATTTTGTTTCATCTGCATTGTCTCTCTCTTTCTCTCGGGGCCACGGTGGCCGAGTGTTTAGACTGCTCGTCTCCCACCAAGGTGAACCAGGTTCAATCTCCGGATGGTTTACTCCGGATTTTCGCAAGTGGGAATCATGCTGGATAATGCTGCTGGTCTGTGGATTTTCTCGGGGATCTCCCGTTTCCCCCGCTCCTTCATTCCGGCACTGCTCCATACTCACCTCACTTCATCCTCATCGGCTCTCAAGACCTCACTCTCGCTGTTAAGAGCCACCCAAATCTCTTCACTCATAAACTCACACTCATTGACTCTCAAGACCTTGCTGTTCAATTGCCCAAACCTGTACACTCCACTTGAAAGCACCTGCTGTTACTGGCCAGATCACAACTCAACAGAGTACTGCTTTAATTTGGTACAGAATGAAACATACGAAACTGTAAGGGTCATAACAAATTAAAAAACACTACTGAGAAATGAAATTGTGGCAATGTATGTAACTCATGGTAGGACAATATTAAAATGCTAGCCAGTTTAATTTTCTCTCTTTGTGTTGACGTTTATTCTTATTAATGTACAAAAGAATTACAAACAAAAGAGCTAGTTTGGGCATGATTTTCATAATAGGGATTCTTCCTGAAAAATCAATTACACCTTTATTGATGGCATTTAAGTAATTAAGGTATATATAATACTACCATGCTAAGTATTGTTCCAGTGCGCACTTTATTTTTCAAATTATCATGTTCTCAAAATGTAAAACTTTTGAACTCTTGTAAATATTTCAAAATGTTTTCTAATGGCTGATGTGTCTAGACGTAGTTGTACATGTTTTTATTTCACCAACTTAGTATCAGCATGTGAATGTGTTGTCAGCCAGTCGCCTTGGATTACAGAGAAATGTTGGAATAGGGATGAAATTGTTTTTGAAAACACACATTTCTTGAAAAATTTACTGCTTAAATTTTTGCTGCCTTCATTAATGTTTGAAATGTCGTCTGCATTTCTAAACACCATTTTAGTGCAGCATTGGGCAATGAATTTAAACTTTTAAATATTTTATTAAATAATTCTACTTCTCTGCATGTTTATTTATCAGTGATTTAGATTCATATAGTTACACTAAAATTAAATATTTTCCTGCAAACACATCTCAATTCTGAATTTTGAAACAGTCGAGTCTGTTTAGGCACCTTTGGTGAACATTCTATTTCCGTATGGATATTACTTAGTTACGATATTTCGGCATTCCATTATTTAGAAATTAGTCCTAAAAACTAAGGATAAGATTAAGCCTCTTTAGATTAAATTAGAATGATAACTGGTTATTATTGAAGAAATGTTTTGAATGTAGGCTTATGTGTAGCAAGTTAAGCAGCGGTATATAACCTCAAAATTGTGAAGCGATTTTCAAAGATGTATTAGTATTTCTATTTGACAATGTAAGACATTTTCATATTTTAGTAACAAAGTGCGAACCATTTTTGTGAAATTTAACAGCAGTTTCTTGTTTACCATTTACAGTAAGAAAACATTTACTTAATGCTGAAATGATCTTCACACACAAAACATGTACTTCAGTTGCAAATTGCCTAGTGTTTTACTGCTTTTACCATGTTTGGACATGCTTCATGCTTTGTTTTTTCACTTAAAATATTTACAAGTATCTTGTCAAGAGTACATTTCGTAGTACTTTTGCAGTAGTAGTGCTGGTGTTCAGTGATGCAGCAATAACACTAAAATTCCAGAAACAACAAAATATAATAAAAATTCCAAATGCACACATAACCCACTAAGACATCCACATTTAACCAACAAAGACCATCATAGTCTATTCTCTTTTGAAATGTGTTATTCTCAAGTTATACACACACAAAAAGTGTACCACAGCGTGATTCTTAAAATTTATCATACTATCATGCGGTAAGCATAAAAAATTTTGGAAAAATCATTATTGTTTTGGAACAGCATGTAAGTGTGTTGCCTACCTGTACGTAGAGAGATGTTCAGAGCTCAATAATTCTGTAATTTATTGTTGAACCACTAAACATTCTGTGATAGGAATTAGTATGAAGAGCATTAAGTAAATGGTACTAAATTGACTTCCATTGCCAAGAGTGACTACCATAAAAGGGACAAAAAAATTTTGAACACACTATGTGGATGAGAAACAAAATTACAGTAAAAAGTTATAAAATAAATTGTGTGAGAACAAGAGCAGATCATACATCATGACTTCTTGCTGTATATTTGGCTGTTTTCATCTTGTTACACATGTGCTGTCCTTGTTTTTGTGTTGTTCGTTGTTGGACAGGATCATCATATGTTTTGATTCATTTATATATTTTGTAATTTTTTTGCTGTTTTGTATTTTGCTGCTACCATATGGTCACATTTGTGTTGTCTTTGTTGTTTTGTGCAGTTTGTTGTTGGAATGGATCATTATAATATTTTGAGACTTTTGTGCATCTACTTTTTGAATGCAGTTTTTTTGTTTCGCATCTGTTGTGTTGTGACTTACTGCTGTTGTGTTTTACTTGTAGTTTTGGCTGTTTTCGTTGTTATAGTTGTGATGTCCTTATTATTTCTGTGTCACCCGTTGTCTAACTGGATCATTGTCTTTTTTTTTTTATGTGCTTATTTATTTTATCATTTTTTTCATGTGTTTTTGTTCCTCGTCCATATACATACGATGCAAAGCGTAAGGTTGAGGCAGACCTCCAGCAGTAACTTGCTGACCAGACAGAACAGATACTGTCAGTACTGTGAGCTGAGGGACAAAGCCCAACCAACAAGCCTGATGCCTTGCTGTAGCGCAACTGAAGGTTGTACCGCAAAGACCCTTTTGCCAGTAATAAAAGGCAAGAAATGTCCCACCTTGAGTGGTAATCCATGGGATTACTCCTATTCGACCAATGACCAACGGAGAAGAGAAGTGTCTCTGCATCCTGCAAACCAGTCCAAAGTGAGTGACGTTTCGTCCCAGGTAGGAACCTTACTCCACTGAGTTAGTTTCCATCATGGTGGTTGTGCACAAAACAGTTGTGCCAGCATTTAGAAATCTGCTTCAAACTTCTTGTTTTGACAGCCAAGGAAGGAAGAGAGGTTGGAAGTGACAGATTGAAAAAGGGGAAGTGTGGATAAGAAGATTAGAGCAGTGGCACATGTGGTGACCATGTGACCGTGACAAAGAATGCTAACCTTCTCCTCTACATCCTGTTGAGCCACCTTGTGTTGTTTCTCCCCATCGAGTCTCTGGTAGCAGTATTTATTGCTTTACGCTGCCAGGAACAAAGAAAAAGTGAAGTCAATGATGGCATTGTGCCACAAAAGCCCATTTTCAAGGTAATGGGGGAAATCAAAAACTATGCATAATAGAATCCTTATACTGTGAAGAATATATACCACAGTTTAAGAAGCTGCAGCTCAATGGATTATTGTACTTGTAAAATGGAGGATCGCCAGAATGTTATTGTGATTCTAAAGTGATAGTGCTCCATTACAGATAGTATCGGTAAAGTTAACCCATAACCGAAATCGGGAAATGTGTCAATCTATTCAATAACCGGTTATAGGACATTGAGCTATCACTATACTCTATTGCTATGCCAAAAATGATTTGGTCATGGCTGTCAGTCTCATGGTTGCAATGGCGATTGTGTTCATTCTCCACTGTGAACTGTTTCTGGTACGCTTTAGATATTAGTCAGCCCAGATGTACGTCGTTTGTGTATCAGAAATGAAAGTCTTGTATCAAAAATAATATTGCAGTTGTAAATCCAGGAAGTTTGCTCCCACAGTGGAGTTTGGTGTTCTGATGGCACATGCTTGTTTTAGTTAAACAGCTTGGCAAAGGCACTTAAAATGTGCTCTAAATCAGTATCTAGGACAGCAACATAGCCCCACTTGCCATAATGTGTGTATCAGATGTTCTTTGCGCTTTTGCATTTTTTGCAAACACTTACATAGTTACCTTTATTTATAAAAATGTTGGTATCTGTTATGACATCAGCCACAAATGGATTACTTTGGTCAATGATGGGATTAATACCAATATATATATCTGGCTGGAGTACTTTAAGGATTGCCATATGTCCAAGGAAATATTTAGATACAAACATTTATGAAGTGTGTTTTTTTTTCTAGGCCCAAAATGCTACCTTCATTCTTCTGTGCAGTAGATGTTAATTTCAATAAAATAAGGTAATCATATAACCCATTGTCATTGAAACGTTCTTCTATCATCGTACAAGCATTTCCTTGTACATCCCTGCAGATGCTAGTGAACGTACACATAGTGTATCTACATTGACCTTGAATGTTGAAAGTATAATTCAGCTAGATTGTGTACTAAGTTAACATCATCCTTTTGACTTAATATTTACTTCCTCAGAAGTGAAAATGCTTCCTGCTGCAGCAGTATAAGAAATAATTCTAAGGTCATATTGAAACATCAATAAATTCTCATCTTACATTTTGCAATCAGCTGAGGTCTTCTTTCTGTAGTGCCAACATTTTGAATTTTGGCTTTGAAAAGAGAATGGTTTTTCTTATACCAAAAAGCTGTGGGTACGTACTTCTTGCAGATTTCTTTTATGCAAAGCTTTTTCGGTTACATTATTGTGTTACTGTTTTTTAAAAGTGAAAACAAAAAGTAATTCTTTATGTAACAAATTTACATAGGATATCAATACAGATGCAATGTAAATGTTAACATTTAATTTTTATTTCCCTAGCTGTAAGTATTGAAGAAATAATTTTATAAAATTAATTTACTGATAAGGTGCCTAAATTTGTGACAAAGCCAATCAATTTGTCACTACTCCAGATGCGAGGTGTGTAAGTTCTTATTGGAATCTGTTTTTTTTTTGTGTGTGTGTGTGTGTGTGTGTGTGTGAGCATGCATGCATGGATTCATTCATGCATATGTGCTTTTGCCTATACACTAGGGTACATTTGTGTGGAATGTGCCTTGACTATATAGTTATTGGTTGAAGAAACTGTGTGTTTGAAGTGTATAGTTAGCTACTGTATTTAGGAAACATAAGAGACTGTGTGTTGTTACCTGTAACATGTGTGATATCACGAGTGTTTCACATATTCCAATTATGTATATGTGTATAAGAAGATTTACAGCAATGGCAGACAACTTTTTATAACAAAGCCAGTGCAAGCTGGTACAGCATTTCCAGTGTGTGGAAGTACCATGTTTTTAATTATAAGGAAATTATTTTCAGTATTCCATAAATGGCCATATTTTTTTCTAACTCTCTTAATATTTTCTTATTTATTGACTGACTTTGAAGGAAGTTTTATTTTGACTTAAATATTTACTTACTAATAAACAAAATATACTGTTTAATTTTTATAAGGTTTTTGTACAGAAAAAGTATTTTTATAGTAAATTTTAAAAACAATTGGCATTTTGATCTACATGTTGTAATGTCATTTTGGATAATTGTAATGTTTTATAATGGATATAACTTACTATATAATTTTACTGTATTGATATGTTTGTGTGCCAGCTGAACCTTATATTGTTAGGTGTTTTATAATTGATTTGTTAATACATTATTTTACTGTTTTCATCTACCTGTGTGTTGGCTACACATGAGTTTTTATTAATACAGTAATTATTGTTTTTAATTTATTGAAAGAGTTGCTTACAATGTGTAAAGCAGAAGGTCTCTACTATTGTCATCTCTAATATTTCTTTTAATATTGTTTTTGAGTTTTGTAAGTTACATAGCAAAATTTTGATGAACACATTTGTAATTAGAGGCTAGAAAAATTTTCAAGTAGCAATTAGATGTAGTTTTTCCTTTATACTTTATGTATGTGTGTATATATGTGTGTGTGTGAATGTTTTAACCTTCTTATTTTCACTTTGGTGTAGGTAAAAAATTTTGTCACTACAAATGTTTTGTACATGTACTGTATTTTTGTAGGATTCTTTTTATCCAGGCACTTAAATAATTATTTAATTTGCCTATTGATGATACCAAAGACAAAATTTAAAGGAAACCTATTAGTAGAACAAAAAATTGTTAAGTTTTTGTAATTTTTATGACATAAAATGCATTACATCTAGAAGGAATTCATACCTTCTAGGTTCATTTCTTTATGTTCTTATAATTACAAAGTACATTCTAATGACTTGTACCGTAATGAAATATACGTATGTGCCCAGTTAAATCTTTTATTGCTATTCAAGTGTACTACATGTCAGATTACTGCAAGCTTCTGTAATGTTACAAGAAAGGGGAGTGTCACTTAATTTTTACTGCAGTGATAATCTTTCAGTGCCTGCTGGCATTTCCTTATTGTCATAGTGTTAAAACAAAAGTCATTGCTGTCTGTATGAATTATACCGTAGTCTAGCATTGTTTTTCCAGCACTGGTCCAAATGAACCACTTAGTGAAATGAGGTATAATTCTCTGGCTAATGCTTCAAAATGAATTAAATTGTTTACATATCCTTCTTATTCTATTCTACTGTTGACTCTTACTATTTCTGTATTTTTCTCTATAATATTAGAGGAACATTTATGATAATAAGACTGCACCTTGTTTGTGAAAGGCCTTGTCATAGATGAGATGCCATCTCATCACCCTGATTTTTTGCTATATCCTTAAATCCTGCCATAATAACTATTGTATCCTTAAATTTAAAATGTTTTTTTAAGTGGTGCGCCTGATTTTACTGTACTCAATATGGAATGATCTTGAAGTTTTTCTGTTACTAAACTCACCATACTTCAAGCTTGGTTATTGAGGGGCAGGTACGCTGCCTGCTAGGCACAAAGTCTGTGGTTGCGAGGTGATCCCTCCCGGGGCTGTCGAGGGCTCTGCTCCACCTGGGCTAGCTTCTGCTGGAGATGGTGGATGGGGAGGATATCCCTGTCCACACCTGTGGTTGACTTGCAGGTGTGCTGGCAGGAATGGAGCTGGCTGACTCTGACGTCACAGCCGGTGATGTCTTGCTGGGCTGGTTGGCTGTTGGGTTTATCCCAAGTGACCGTGAGACACCATGGCGTAGTGGTTCCACTGCTGGATGGGCAGTTCAGGGAACCCTAATCAGGAGACCACAGAGGTTAGCAGGGAGGTTAGTGAAGTGAGGCTGCACTAGGTGTCTGGCGGCCTGTACTCTTTGCCGTGGGGACAAGCAGCTGAAGGCTGGTATGGGTTGACTACTAAGAAGGTGTCGAGATGAGACAGCAGCTGTCCTCCGGGTGTTCCTCCTGCTTCCTCGTCAATGGGTGAACGTCATGGGTCAGGAAGGTTCTAATTTTCACCTCTGTAGTGGGCGGCAGACAACAATCCTCTAGCTAGTGTGTAAACCAGAAGTGCCTGGGGTCAATCCTTGTCAGACCTGGCACCCCCACCAGCAAGTTTATAGACTCTGGAGGGAGTGGGTTAGCTGATTTGGTTGGCCCAGATGCTTCATCGTGTGTGTTTCCAGTGGTTGTGGCTCTACCATACCAAAACTTCCTTTTTTCTTTTTTTACATCACACACGGTGTAAACTGCAATAATTAGAAAAAGTGCAATTGTCATGTTTTGACAGCCAGGTGGAAATCACATGGCCGTGAAAGGATATGTAGCATGTTAGCTGTTTTCAATGCAACAAAAAAATATGTAATAATTTGCTATTTTTAATGTTTTGGTTCTACAATGTTGGCAGTCACTTATTTACAACTCATAAGAACAAAAACTTATAATATTTTATGGTAATTTACATATAAACAAATACACTAGGGACCAATACCAGACAGCTTGACGATTTCTGCGTAAAAATCCGGCGATGTTGTCACCCCCAGCCAACAGATAGCAGCACTTATGTTTAATAATACATCTCATTGATATTAATGATACAATACCAACATAGTGGATATGAAGACAAAAATTTATTTTCTGTATGGATAGATAACCATGATGAAAAAAGTAAGCAATGAAAACTAATTCTTATTATGTCAAATGCTTTACGAGTGCAAAATAGTTGCTAACAAAAGATAATGGCATAATATATATTTTGAAATATTTCTGAAAATATAATAATAGTATCACCTCTTGCCGCCATGTTGCTTTTTGCACTTTCTCCTATGCTATTGGTATATACCTAGTTGTCCGGTATTAAGTGTAATGTATTTGATATAGCTGTGTTTAAATAATCATCTGCAAAATGTAACAAATGTTTTTGTATTAAAAAATTATAGTTATGTCCCCCCCTCCTTTTTCACTCTCTCTCTCTCTCACACACACATGCGCGCACGCACACACACACACAAAATACTTTGTGTGTATCAGTGCAAAAGAAACAGACATTTCGGAATATTATAATGTGAGGAAGATAGAAACATTGGTGTTCTATAAAAGGGTCCAATACTCAAACCCTTATAAATGTTATTTTATCCTCTAGGCCTACCTTTTTTGAAAAAATTTCACTACCCAGTAAAAGTAATATTTATCTGCTAAGCAGTACTAAATTCCTATGAAACTAGCAAGAAATCAGCTAAATTGGTAACAGTCTACTGAACTGCACTAAAAGCTAGAAAAGTGCAATTATTGCATTATTGGCCGAAGTGAGTGATTGATTGTTAACCATATTTTCACTCAAACTGCTGTGCTGACTCTGGAGAAAGTGCACTCTATGCACACTTTTTCAGTTCAATAGACAATTAACATGGGAAATGACTGCTTTCGGTGTGAGTGCAGACAAACTGGAACACAAAGAATTCATAAAGTCTTCCAATTACTGCACTGGACCTCACTCGGTGCATACTGGCTGAGTGCTTTCATGTTCCAGTTGCCGGAGCTTGCACTGACTGCAGTCACTTCCATGTTTCATATTGTTGGTTGCACTGAAAAAGTACTGCTGAGTGCAATTTTTACAGTATTGTCTCCAGGGTCAGTGCAGCAGTTTGAGTGCAAATATGGCCGACATACAAGCACTCGCATAGAGAAATCACGTGATAAGTGTACTTTTATAGTTTACAGGGTGCACTGTGTGCAGTCCAGTGCATTAATTGGAAGATGTCATTATTGAAGGAGTGCTTAGCATCTTCACATTGCCACTACTTGGCATATGTACTGCGTTAAAAAGAATGACATTTACAAACATTGTGACTTACTAAATTGATCATTTATTTATTCCCAGTAGCATTTGTAGTTTGGGATAAGGAAGTTTGGCAACGTGAACAATAAAAATGCTTTTTAAATAGAGGCTGAATAACCTATAGAATAATAAAGTTTTGATGCACCATTTTTTTGTTATACTGTGTTCAAATTGTTAATGTAGTATGTTAATATTTTAGTAGCATTCGGTTCAGTTGCAGTCAATAGTCACTTGTTCAGCGATGGTTGCGATTTTGTAATTTGGTATTTTAGTTAACTTTATTACTTCCAAAAAACTAAATATCAAATATGTACTGTAATTTACAGCCATCGAAAACAGACGACTGAAACTCAGCTCGGTTCTCTCAGCAAAAGCGTGAGACGTAAGTAATGGCACCATAAGAAAAACAAATGTCATAATTTTCTGTGATCTTTATTTAAGTTCATACAGTTTGCTAAACTTTACACATCAGAGACACAAAACAGTTTGTGATAAGAGCGAGGCAGATTACGAGAACAGCGTCACAGAGTTCATTAATAATTCATTTTATTAAAAAAAACTCTCATTGCAAGAAATTTAGGAATACAGGAGGGGTCTTTTTTTCTCATGGCACCCTGACAACCTTCCACACCAGCTGAAGAAATTTTGTAGGAATGTTTGGCCTAAAAACGAGGTTAAAGGAAGAGACAGTCGCAGGTGCTTGCCGGTGTGTGCTACATTGTTCACGACCAAAGCTTCCTCTCTGTAGGTTGGTCATCCTCTTGTTAGGTGGCAGCGAGCAGTCGTGGTTAATAATTCTACAGCACTCTCCATCCACCCCTCACATCATTGTGCCATAAACATACCCAAATAAGGGCATTGTGCAGCACTGCTCATATCACGCTCCCCAATCACTCCCTAAAAACGCATCACACGGTACAAGGAGTTCATTCAAACCCCGTTGCAACCCGTTTTCCCACATGAGCCACACTGCACCGAGATAACAAACAACTGTATTTTCAGAACGTACTATAAAAGAAAGAACATCTACGAATATCCTAACAGCGCTTATCACCAATCCCTGATGCAACTTCTACTACAACTTTAGAAAAAACTAACTCATGACAAATACATATACTAACACTGCCAAGATGTCTGAAATACTGAAAAACAATTACATTCCCTCACAAAAACAAAAGGAAAATTAACTAAATGTTCCTATAAAATCAGCATTAACTGTACAATACGTCGTCATTTTAGTCAATTAATTTGGGTCGCGTAACCTTTCACTAATTAAAAGTGCCAGTTCAAACACTGCTCTTCTAATGAAGAGTTTTTCATTATGGGAATGTTTGTAAGTTTGAGGTTTTTACTGTTTTTGCAGGTTTTTATGGATTTTATAAAAATAAAATTTCAAATGTATCACAATTTACAAATTTTCCCAGTCCCTACTTATGATTTGATTATGTTAAAAAACACAAGTTATACGGACAGTGCCGAGCCTAGCTTCTGTCTTAGAAACTGTGACTATCACTTTGTGTAAGTAAACAGGCTATACGTGCCTTACAAAAAGGCTTAAACACCAGTATGTGCCAACAGCATTGTGTTATCACTGATGGCCTGTTTATTTAAAGTGGACACAAGCTCGGTGTGGCACTGTTTATATTGCTTAATTACATTATCTGCTCTGTAAACAACAAATATTACAGAAAATATAATCTAAAAGATAAAAAGAAAAAATATACAAATATTAATAAAAACATAATACACATCATCACTTTTGCTTCAGTAATGGCCCAGTCTAATGTCTTGTGATCATGATTCATTGCTTGAACCAGTGATATTGTTGCAAGTGCAAGGATGTGCTTTCTACTATCCAGTATGTAAAACAAAAAAAAAAAAGCTGTTTCAGTATTTGTCTGTTTATGCACAACCATAATAAGTAGTTTGGACTACTTTTTATATTTTTGTTACATTGCATGCAGTTATCTGACAACAAATTAATCCTTCGCATACATTGTGATACAGGATATTCATGGTAAAGTGAGCACTTTTGAAAGCCCTCTCATTTGGAATAATAGTCAATAAATATATTTTATTTTAGCCTTAGACATTAACTTTCAAGTGTGGTGGAATCTACACACTGTGTTTGTTACTTACATGGCAATATTTATTTAAAAATGTGGTTAATGGAAAAAATGGCTGAAATAAAACAGTAACTAGAGCCTCAGAAGTGCTCATTTTACCATGAACAGCCTATAACAGGTTGACTGCGGCAGTTACTTTGTATACATAAAAAAGAAAATCGTAGAAACCACACAAACTAAATTAAAAATTTTTGGTACATAGTCCAAAATAGTTGTACAAGTTTGTGTTTTATAGTTTTTCATTGTTTTTGTGTATTTCAATACAGGTGTTAATAAACACTGATTTGCACTGCTTGGTCACTGAATAATACGTTGAAAATTGTGTCTGTGATTAGCTTAAACAATAAGCAGCCTTAATCCTGTATTTAACAGTACTTACCACATGTTTTAATAAAACAAATACAAATACATTTTACATGGCAACTGTAAAACCAGTACTGATGATTTGAAACTGAAGACCCTCTTACAGCAAAATGTTTGACTGATAGTGTTATTTTTAAAGCTTTTATTGAAATTAACGTGCAAACATGACTTACTTGTGCTAAAACTTCATGCCTGCATTTATAAGCACATTAGTTTTGTGTTTCAGGAAGGCAGTTGAGTAAACAGTCACATTTATAATGTTGTACTGTTACCTGTATTCCACGTATAATTTTGGTCAGGGTTTTTGGTAGATTCATATGATTGTCAGTTTTGTGTGTTTAATGTATATATATTTACGTAATTTCTATTACAGTAGTGTTATATAACATGTGAAAGTTTTTACTGTACAGAGAATTATAGTAATCTTAAGGCACTGATCATATCAATTTTTTAAGTTTTAGTTATTGGTTTTGTTCTATGATGTACGAAAAGGTTCCCTTTTGAACTGTTTGTGATAGTGTACCCGTAGAGTTATTATGACTGCCTGTTGTAAACATTGCAGTGTTGCTGATAAATATTTATGGTTGTAAAAGTTTTGGGCTACATAATCCCATTTGAGAATTTATCATTAATTTATTAGAGGACAAAAATGTCAAATTGCTTACCCAGTATATTTAATTTTATAATACATATGTCACAACAAAATATTTTCAGATTCATTCAGTAAAAAAGAGGCATGGTATATGTTTTCTTGCGTGTTTTACATGATTGTTAATTTTTTTGTAAGAAAACATGTATTGTTGTCTTATTCTGGATTAAGGCAGAGATTGCTAACTGACCCAAAGGCAAGCAGGTTTGTTTTGCACAAAGGCTTATACTTAAAAAGTGTCTCTCCTGCATGTAGTGTACTACTATCTGTTAGTGGTGATATGATACGTAATGCCGGAGCCACGGTGACTGAGCGGTTAGCGCGCTCGCCTCCCACCAAGGCAAACCGGGTTCAATCCCCGGCCGGGTCACTCCCGGGTTTTTGCAAGTGGGAATCGTGCCAGACGATGCTGCTGGTCGGTGTATTTTCTTGGGGATCTCCCATTTCCCTCGCCCTTTCATTCCTGCGCTGCTATATACTCACCTCATTTCACCCTCATTGGCTCTCAAGAACTCGCTGTTAAGAACCATCCAAATCTCTTCACATCACATATGTAATGCCACAGCTAATAACTACCGTTACAGTCTCCTGGAGACCAACATGTCGGAAGGTTACATAGTTCTGATATGTACGGCACTATGATAAGTGTAAGTTTGGTGTATGGTGTGCTATCTGAGTGTCAGATATGCACGTTGATGAGGCTACGGTCCTCCGTGTACATTGTGTAAAAAACAAAATGGTGAATTGTAACATAGTGGTTGTGTAGAGAAGTGAAAACTGTACAGAAAACATACTGGTAATTTTGTATTATGGCCAACTATTTGGTCACAGTGGCCCCATGAATCTAACTTGCTGTACCGTAGAGAGATGTTTATTAATAAGTACTGTCATTACATGATGTATCACTTGTGGAACTACAATGCATAATTTACTGCCTTCATCACAGCACTACTGTGTAGCTGGTGCGGTATCCCAAAAACGATCATACACTAGTTTCATGGGGCCGCTGAGACCAAATGGTTGACCATGACAAAAAATGATTCCTACATTTTTTTTCCAGTTGTCACTTCTATACACAAACTCAGTATTACATTCCACCATTTTTTTTACACAGCGTATATATACATATATTTGTCTTGGACGAAGCAAAATGAGGGTGGAGGAAGTAAAAGATGAAAATGTAAATTGCGTGGTGTTTCTTATACACCAGTTGGCTTATCATTATCTATGCATACAGAAATATTGGCCATTGATTATGTGAAAGGAGCAAGGTCACTTGGGCTCTCCCGAGCTGCGAACATTCAGTGTTGGTAACTCTTGTGCCAGAAAGGAACAGGCTCCCTTATTGTTTTGTTGGTCCAAGATTTATCATTCTCTGTCTGCAGCTCATGTTTGGCCAGCTGTATAAAGTGCTGTCATTGTCATGCCTCCACCATATCTTGTCCCTCACTCTGTTCCAATGTTATCCTTTCTCTTGCATTTACATTGTTGTGTGTCAATGAGGTCCCTTTTCTGTTTACTTACCTGGAAATATTCTCCTTCCCATGCATTTATACATGACTATGCCATCTTATTCTTGATGACCCCAGTCAAGATATCTGTGGCGTAACTTGCTTGTGTATTTTAATGTTTTATCTAAGGTCTTCTTGTGGCCGCTCAGTTACTCTTCACAAGATTCATTTCCGTAGAGTTTGTCATTTCAACAGCTTTCTTATCCTTATGTCACTTGTTTATGCAAAATACCGATACATTGCATGACCTGCGTGGTGCATGTTAACGTATGAGAGGTATATGTGAATACCAAACACCTCTTCATTTGTCTAAAAACATNGTTAACGTATGAGAGGTATATGTGAATACCAAACACCTCTTCATTTGTCTAATAACATTACTTGTTTTCAATTTTTTTTATTTCCTTCCTGCTTAGATGCATATGCATGGCCTGTTTCAACTTAACTCAACTATATCTATATTTCTCNATTGCATGACCTGCGTGGTGCATGTTAACGTATGAGAGGTATATGTGAATACCAAACACCTCTTCATTTGTCTAAAAACATGACTTGTTTTCAATTTTTTTTTATTTCCTTCCTGCTTAGATGCATATGCATGGCCTGTTTCAACTTAACTCAACTATATCTATATTTCTCCCAGTTTGTGCCTTTAATATCATTTATCGTTCCCCTGTTAAAAAAATTTGATAACACACAGGAGACCTTTTTTACTTTGCTCATGTACACCAACTTCTGTTTTTTCCCCTTGCCATCAGATAATCTGCAAATATCTCCCCCCCTCCCATATTTTCCTCTCATATTTGTTTTATCACTCCAGCCATATTGGTTTCCAGCACTATTAACACAGCACAGGGTACAATGCACATTTCTTTTACATTTCACTCCATAGTTTTTTCTTCTTTTTTTTTTGTAGCCTACACATCCTCTTCTGCCTTATATAGCCTTTGCTTTTATCTTCACTTTCTCAAATGATTGTTTCACATTGCATCCTATCNGTAGCCTACACATCCTCTTCTGCCTTATATAGCCTTTGCTTTTATCTTCACTTTCTCAAATGATTGTTTCACATTGCATCCTATCAAGCTATTATCATGCATTCTTCATNACTATTAACACAGCACAGGGTACAATGCACATTTCTTTTACATTTCACTCCATAGTTTTTTCTTCTTTTTTTTTTTTTGTAGCCTACACATCCTCTTCTGCCTTATATAGCTTTGCTTTTATCTTCACTTTCTCAAATGATTGTTTCACATTGCATCCTATCAAGCTATTATCATGCATTCTTCATNCTTTGCTTTTATCTTCACTTTCTCAAATGATTGTTTCACATTGCATCCTATCAAGCTATTATCATGCATTCTTCATAGCCTTAATCATCATTCAGTACCAAATTTTCCCCACATTTGTAAGTGTTGCTTAGCTTTTCATGTAATTGTGGCTAAAGAAATATTTCTCAAGAAGTAATGGCGTGAGAATTTACAAATGTTGCACATTCTACACAATACTATTATTTTAGCTTGCAGTATACAATAAAGGACCTGCAGGAAGCACAACTATGCTTAACAAAAATATAACTTCTAGGAAATCTGCTTAATCGCTTTATATAAAGAAGCCGTATTAAATTGAATATTCATGTTTTTGTCCTACATACATAGATAATTGTGTCAAAAAATATGAAAAAATGCATTTTTGATGGGGTATTTTTACATAATAAAACTTATGTTTCTGCTGGTTGTGATAAAGAGATTCTAGTACTGTAGACTCATTGTGGGACAATGTGAATACCTAAAGTGTGGATGTTAAGTGGTGATGATGACTTCCACTGACTTGGCCCGTGACCATGTACGTTGGCTCCCAGGTAGTCCTCGTTTTCATTTTTCCTCCCACATTATCAGTTGACTCCACATTTAGAGGGAGCATTAATCAGAATGTTATTCTTTTCTCAACCAGTCTATCGTTAAGTTTTGGCAAATGGTGGTCTTATTGATTAGAACCAATGAATGTTACCAACAAATGTTTAAAACTGTGTTCTGGATACACTATCATTACGAGACATTATTTACTTGGCAGTACTCTGGTTTTAGGATTGCTCCACCATATCTTTTCTTCCATTCCTACCTATGTATTCAGGCATGGTATTTATAATGAATGTGAACATACAGTTTGTCTACAATAATGAATGGTGAAATTAAATCCATTCATGGAAACTGTAGCTTTTAAATTGTTAGTTAGCGCAGAAATGTGCATCTCCATATACAGTATACAGTAATCTTTTCTCTATTTCGCTGTTTTGTTCAATTCAAATTTACCTATTTTAACACTCCTCAACACCAGCAAGTTGTTATAATTTTTTTTTTTTAAGACAGTGTTTTATTATCAATGGTGCAAAATTAGATTTTTATTTTTAAATTAAATACTAAAGTAATTCACTAGGCAGATGTTCTGCAAATTAAATGGTACCCCACAAGACAATAAAAGTGTCAAGAGCACATCTCTGAGGTACTCCACATTGTTTGCTAACAAGAATCTAGACACCAAATTCAACTTAGAATACCAGACACAAAAATATATTTCTATAATTGTCATTTAACGGTTAGGGGCCACATTTTTTAGAAACTTATAATAAACCTCCAGATCAGTTCTGATCCATGGAACCCGCAAAAACCACAACTAAAATTTAACCTTCTATCTTTCAAGTGGCAGTTACACAGTGAAGAGGACATTTTAATCTAACTTGATTTGTGGAATACGTACTTGTAAACAAGAGCCGCAAGTTGATCTACAACTATGTCTTTAATCCGAATTTAAGGCACACCACTTGGTCACCCTGCAAACTCTGTACTTAAATTGCCCTTTGCCTGTTATGATTGATAAAAACACCTTTATCTGTAGATAGTATTCAGTTGGAAGAAATTATGCCACTTAGTGGGGAATCACCTGGGAAATTTGAGAGTTCAAATAGTGTGAAGCTGCAACTGCTATAGTTACTTCCAACTTTTTTGAAGCCCTGGAAAAGTTCTACTCTAAGACTATTTCTCCACCTCATGCAAACAAGGCTTAACTAACTCTAGAAATTTACACCAAAGGGGCAGTGCACTACATCTGTATGCTCTCTCTCTCTCTCTCTCACACACTTGCTCTGTTTTTATTCATATTAAATATTGATTAAATATTATAATATGTTTATAGATGAAATATAAGTAAAAGTTCAAATTAACCATTAATAAGATATTTTTATGTTAACAGAAGTATAAAACGTTGTGATACGTAACATATATAGGAAACAACCAAACACGTCATACCAGGGATGATTTTTCAAACGTTTGATTCAAAAAGTGGGAAGATACCACCTTACATGCCTCATGTAGTTTCACACAGGCATGCTGGATAGTATCCCTTTAATCTTACTTTCACCTTGGCTAGCTCTTGTGCGATATCCGAGGGCAGTTCTTAAAATGCATGCAGCATCAGTGGATTTTGCAGACGCTTCAAGGGGTGCCCAATTAATAATTGTGAATGTTTATTAAATATTTTATCTTGCTATGTTACATTATACCAAACCAAAATGTAGGGTAGACTGCACAGTAAGAAGCAACGACGACATAGCTACCGGTAAATTTACATTTTTCTCTAACCAAAATTTTTGCCTCAAGTCCAACTGAAGAAGTTAAGGGAGAAAAGTGTATGAATTACATTACTAACTATAGAAGTAAAAAAAAATACAAGAAATCTTTTCTAATTAACTAATATGCTCCTGTAGGACACTGCCTCCATCTCCATATCCCCTCCTCACTGACTGGCACCAAAAAACTTATCTACCACACACATCACATCAAACTTGTCCTTCCTCACTCGGCCATTTGCAAGAACAGACCACATGACACTTCAGCTTTGCCTCCTACACTGCGCTCTCGCTGCGTCCCGATACACTAAAATTTTATATTAAAAAAATTGCTTATTATGTTAAACAAACTTAATAAATTGCAAAAAATTGTGACTCAATACCAACAAATATTGCTTCAAAACTAAATTACAACGGTTTTCTTTTTTTTTCAAATTACATTAAAATATTTAGAATTTTATTTATTCCCTCATGTGCCCACACTGACTGGATACCATTGGCCTATCAAATTAAACATATTTCTCTCTCTTTCATTATGTTTGCGCTCGACAAGCGAGCAGACATCTAATGACTTTAAATAATTATTGTAAAATATTTCCAGGTAAGTTAAATAATTTATGAAAATTGCAAAGTGGCCCTAACACACATACAGGCCTCGATAAAAATACGACACACAGTTGTGGTGGTTCAGCTGAAAAAATCTGGTCATTCTAGCCTGTCCAACCAATTCAACACACTGCACTACTGTAATATAATTAAATAATTAGATATCAATCTCCATACATATCAAAACAAAGGTAGGCACAATAGCAAGAGAGTTTTACTGAGTGGTGGAAAAGGTGTGAAACAGAATGGCATTCCAGCTGCTCAAGGAGCTAGCGTAATACATTCTATTAATAACTTTGCTTATCGCTTTTTTGTATGGTAGTCATAACAACGTTGCTGGTACATTTAAATGTTTATTATTAAATTTCCTTTCTTATATTTACTAGGATTAAATGATACTTGCCCTACAAAATAATTTTGTTGTGTTCATTTTATATTGTAATGTAATCGCAGTGATGCATAGATTTTAAGTTAACTTTTTCTATTTAGCGACAGCAGCAGAAATGGTGTTTTTAACTGTAAGGTACACAGTTTGTGTGTGTGTGTGTTTCATTTCAACTTGTAGAATGCTTGATCACTAAATATGTTTATATTTTAAGGTTTTGTACATTTTGTAATGTTACAAAGTGAATAATATATTGGCTACCTTTAAATGTTGTACATTCAATACCCTGTACTGTACCACAGTAGACTCTTACATTATTCAAATATCTTTTTTCTAACTTACTGAGCCACAGTGGTGTGGTTGTCAGGCAACTCTTCTCCCACCATGGTGGACCAGGCTCGTTTTGCAGCAGGGTCAAACCTGAATTTTCTTTTTTGAGTAGTATACTGTAGCTGGTGGATTTTCTGCTATCAGTATGTTCCATCATTGCTGTATGTCCACTTAATTTAAACCCCATAGGTGCATGTTACCTTTGCCTAGTGCTTCCCAAATCATCCTCACACTGTTCTAGCATAGGTGCACTCCAATAAGATCAGTTAATTGCGAAACAATTGTGAAACAATGAAAACCCTGATATGTAATTATTTTAAGTGATCTTTCAAATTATGAGATACAAAATTTTAACAGAACTTTATATTTTACACGCACGTGCGTGTGTGTGTATACATATATATATATAAAATGGATGTCAAATTCTATTCTTTGATTCCTCGATTCACCCAATTCCTTTGCATTATGAGAATCGTGAGAATATAGTGTCTGATTACCTTGATCTCAATTCTTATAAGTTATCATTAAATGAGGTTAGGTTTAACCGTAGCGCATTGCAAGTCTCTGCAAACCACACAACTCTATGCTTATGCACGTAAGAAATTGTACTTAATATTTGCAGTAGAATAACAAATATAAGTTCCCGTGTCATCTGAATAGTAAATTGACTCTCAACACTTATAAGTTATCACAAAATTAGGTTAGCTTTAACCATAGCATATTTATGAGTCGCAGCAAACCACAAATGTATGCTAATCCACGTAAGAAAATGTACTTTCTATCTGCGGTAAATTCCTGTTTTATCTAAGTAAGAAATCGAGACTATTATAAGTTAACGAAATTAGGTTAGCTTTTACCGTAGCATATATACGAGTCGCAGCAAAACAAAACTCTGGTTACTTAACGTGAGAAAATTGTTACAAAAAACACCTCCCTTAAACATTTTTCAAATTTTAATTTTGTTAGTTATTCAGAATAGGGGCTTTTCTGAAAATAAAAGAAAAAAATCACGGAAAGTGGTATATTTCCACTCTACTAATTACACAGAACACGAATTTGCTAGGGGCATTAACGTGTTACCATTACAAACCACAAGTACGATAGTGAGGATGACTATAAAGTTTGGGGAAATAGTGGGTTAAAATCACTAAAAATACACCCACAAAAAAAAAAAACAACTCAATTTAACATTTGTCCACCCAATTTCGTAATATGTGCCCACTTAACTTCATGATTAGCGAATCACTATTTTACATTTTTAATTTAACCTAGGATTGTAAGGTTTTAAATAACCTACGATTTTTGTGCAATCTAGGATTCTAGGGTTTTAAAGTAACAGTAACACACACCGGAAGTATATGAATTAACTCGCCTAGGTAGGCCGTGGGTACAATTCCACTGTCCTTTGCCAATTCAACTACTGTCGTGATGTACTAGAAACTCAACCAGTAGTGGCCAAAACAACGTTAATTCTATAAACTGGCAAACGCACAGAAGCACTCGTATTCTTCACTATTCTTCAATCACAAGCCTTCACTCGATCGGGTTCGGACATTGCACATAATATTCCCCTCAACACGAACTGCACTGTATCCCATACAATGGTGTACTAAACCATCGTTCGTCTTCACGTCCACAACCGATAGATGGCGTTAGCACACTCACATGGCCATTCAACATTGCGTCTGACGTAAAAAAAAGCAGCAGAAGTATCAATTTTATTTAGTACGTTCTACTTATTTTACCATTACCCCCTCCTCAACATTACAAAGGTAATCTGTTCAGAACCCATTTATGTTACTTTTGTGGGTCTACAACATTTCCTTCAGAAAAGCCCCTATTCTTAATAATTACCTTAAATTTTATGTTTGCGGTAGAATAACAAATAAGCTTTTGAGTCGTTACCTAAATAAGAAAATGAGACGCGCATAAAAATAAACATGGCCATTACATTTTTATTAATTTTGCAGCAGTACTGCAAACAGTTTAGATCACACTTCAGCCAACCAGTTCCAATAATTTATTGTATTCCCGGGTGTTGTATTGCAAAAATAATTCTGCCTATTTTTCTTGTTTATAATAATAATAATAATAAATAACAACTTGCAATTTTTCACGCAAATAGTCTAAATGTGTATTTGAAAACAGTTTTGGTTGAGTTGTCAAGAAAACTTGCAGACAAAAAGTCGTAGCTACATGCAGGCAGCAAGTATTATATATTTTCGGTTTTGAAAATAAGGGCGCATCCATTTAAGGATAATAAAAAATTTATACCTTTCACACATTTGTTACAGCACGAACAATTGCAATATGGTGATATGATTAATGTTTGCAAGGTGTAAGTTGTAGCAGTCTTGCGTGAACGTATTTGATGCAATTTTTTTTTGAGTTTACCTTTACCAAATATTTTAAGACCCTTAATTTTGTCGTAGTGGCGGATGCAACTAACATCTATATCTACACTTGAAGGTGTTCCTGTCATTGTTCTAAAAGTGTGCACGTGGGTAGTGTTATAAAGTTTTCGATGTACTGGGGATTTTATTTACTTATATGTGAAGAAAATTTCTGGCGATGTGTGGAATTATTTTTCAGTTGATGAAAACGACACAAATTACACGTTTTGCAGTTTGTGCTCGGCAAAAATTTCATGAAGTGGAGTTAGTCGCACAACTAGTAAAATGAGAAAACACTTAAGTAAACATGACAAGCACAAGAAAATTGCCAATAATGATGTTTCAGAAGATCTTTTGGACAAAGATGCATGTAGCAGCAAGTCATTTACTTGTATTTCAGTTTAATCACTGAATAGCAACAATATTTGTGTGTACATATTGGTTATTTCTAGCTTCATAAGTTGCATTGAGAAGTTGAAAACTTTTGTTTAACTTTTTTTATTTAATACTTTTTCAAATATTAATTTCAAATAAATCTTAGATTTATCAAAAATACTGATTAAAATATAATTTTTTCCGTTCTTAATATATGTACTGGTTAGGCCTAATTAGCTAAGTCTGAATTTTACATAAATATTGGAAATTAACTTCACTTAGCAGACCAGAAAGTCTTTCATGTAATTAATTGCCTTCGTGTCTGTACATTGACCTATAAAATATAATTTCAAAAGGATACATTGACTGTAGGCATATGTTGATAATTCCTATATCCTAATATGTGGTATTGTAATTGAATAAAAGGTTTTTCATCAATTGGAATCAAGAATCGGAATCGAGAAAAATTGATATTTTGACATCTCTAATAAATATATATATATATAATAGTTACATACAATGTATTTAAAACATACAGACAAATTTTGATCGGTTATTCCTGAGGTGAAAATAGAATGATAGAAATAGGCAACCTATGTTCCAGGTTAAGTAACAAGAGCGGTAGATGCTTCCAAATTTTGAGAAAAAATTATCATTTATTGTCATATTTAGGAAACTGCTTGTGGGACAGAAACAAAGTAATGGTTACTAATTATTTAAACCATAATCATTAATAAAGTGAATGTCCTGTACATGTAACCCACATCCATCCTGTTGAAAAGAGGTGCTGCCATCCTTATTTCTACAAAAAAAAGTATGTTACAGGAACAATTCCCTATTTTTCACACAAGATTTTGAAATGCGGGCAAAATTAGCAACATAAATGTGTAACGCTCGCCCTTTTCAAGTAAATATTACATGTTTGAATTCACAGAGAAGTGTTACTGCCTGCCAGGTAGGCAACCAGTAAAGGCTGTCTACATACTGCATCATAGTGTAATAAGTTTCCCGCAACTTCCTCCGACCCAATAGGTGTATTGTAGACTAGAGCCTTGATGAACCCCCAAAGGAAAAAGTCTAGCGGATTGTCAGGAGAGCGTGCTGGCCACACAACAGGTCCACTTCTTCGAATCCACCGTGCTAGCAATTCCATGTTGAGGTGATCATGTACAGCTCTTGTAGAATGTAGAGGGGCACCATCATGTTGAAGCCACGTACGTTGCCGGGCCGCAAGTGGCACATCCTCTAGGAAATCTGGCAATGCAAATTGCAGGAATTGGCAGTACGTGCGCCCAGTCATTCGTTGCGGCATCAAGTACGGCCCAATGAGATGATCACCCACGATGCCCGCCCAGATGTTCACAGAAAATCTGTACTGATTGGCTGTGATGGTGGTTGCATGATGATTGGTGTCGTCCCACAGATAACCACTCCTGCTCTTAAAATAACTCTCGTGAATGTTGCATCATCAGTAAACAATACAATGGGAGTTAAATGAGGAATTATTGTGTACTGTTGGAAAAACCACTGCAAAATATATCGAGGAGCGAAATCTACTAGTGTCAATGCTGCACCTTTCGTCCGTGGTAAGCACGCAGCAGCTGCTCGTGCGTAACACACCATACAATGGAATGGGAATCACCCATTCCGTGCACATAGGTGCGGCTGCTTGCNGCAGCTGCTCGTGCGTAACACACCATACAATGGAATGGGAATCACCCATTCCGTGCACATAGGTGCGGCTGCTTGCTGATGGGTTCCCCTCCATAACATTTAGTTCTTCTTCNCACCCATTCCGTGCACATAGGTGCGGCTGCTTGCTGATGGGTTCCCCTCCATAACATTTAGTTCTTCTTCCACATTTGGTGTTAGGACATTCCTCGGGTGACCAGACTCGCCTCGTGCCTGTTTCACGCAGTCTCTGAGTAACGGTTTTGAAGGTCTCATGAGGTTGCCACTGCACTGGGAACCTCACATGGTACAATCGTACAGCAGCTTGACGCTTCCCGCAACCCTATATTTTTGTCGTCAGAACACANCTGGGAACCTCACATGGTACAATCGTACAGCAGCTTGACGCTTCCCGCAACCCTATATTTTTGTCGTCAGAACACACGCTCGGGGAAGCTCGCAGGCAAAGCCCGAAATAAGGATTTAGGGTCTGGCGGACGTGCCAAAAGGATACCACCAGGAATACGCAGCCGCACCTCACAGCTGCAAAGGCGGGCCACCAAAGGTTTCGGCACGTGCCACTGTTCCTGCACGTGCAGACGGCATCCGGAGACAACGGAAAGCACCAGGGCCAGCCGCATTTTGCATCTGCCCAAGGGACACTGAGATCCCACCACCAGCTGCACCTGCCCCGGGCTTCGCCGCAATAAACCAGCAGAGCTTTTAGCGGGCGTACGGGAAAAATAGCAGCCATATCCGGGGACAAGCGAAGGACCACGTGCGCGCGCTGAACCAAAGGCCACCCGCCAAGTAGCACGTGCAGAACGAGACAATGAAGCGCCCATACCAGAATCGATAGGGAAAACGCCAGACCATGTGCGCCAGAAGGCCGGACGCACGTGTTTTATTACTCAGGGAGACACAACAAACTCCGCGGACCACGTGCAGAGACGAGGCAGTTTGAATATAGCGATGGTGGGCTACAAAACGAGGAGAGAAAGGAAGGAACGAGTCAGTCA
>NQII01004036.1:0-17784 GCA_002778355.1 Clitarchus hookeri
TCGTCTTCTCCCGGATTCGCTCCGCCCTCCTAGATTCCCGTCGACCGACTGCCGCGTTTTCTCGGACTCTTCCCGTCGCACATCCCATTTGATGGCCTCCGACTGAGGTCGACGTCGTGATGCATTCTCGATCCGGACGCCTCACTTCAAGTCCTCCGACTGACTGACTAGTTGACGTCTCTCAACTGACTGCCTGACTGCTCGATCCTAGACTGACTGATCCGTTCCTCCTGCTCTCCCGTCGTTTTGTGGGCTCCATCACCATATTCAACTTGAACCGTCCCTGCATGTGGCCGGGGTGCTTGCTGCGTCCCCCCTGAGTCATAAAACACGTGGCCGCTGCTCCTGTGGTCCGCAGTCGGCCTGGTGTCGCCCCTTGATTCTGGCCTGGAAGTTTATTGTTCCGTTCTGCACGTGCGGGAACTCTTGTGTGGCCCCTTTGGTTCAGCGCACGTGTTGTTTTTATGCCTCCAGATATCGTGTCGTTATTCTCCCAGTACGCCCGCTAAAAGCTCTCAATGTTTATTGCTGAAACTAGCCCGGGACAGACTCAGCTGCTGGTGTGGGCTCAGCATCCCTTGGCAGCTGCGAGATGCAGCTGCACCCCCCTTCCTCCGCACATGGTCGTTCCGCTGGGCCGTCCTGGCGCCATTCTCCCACCACGTCCGCAAAACCCTTAATCCTTATTGCGGTCGTCCGCCTGCGAGCTTCGCCAGAGCGTGTGTTCTGACGAATAAAATATAGGGATGCAGAATGCGTCAACGGCATATTTAGGAAACAGCCAAACAGGTTACACATGGAATAATTTTTCAAAGTTCTCATTCAACAAGTGTGAAGATACTGCGAATATGCTATAGTCATTGTAACGTTAGCTACACAACTAACTTAGAGGAACCCCATTTTTATTATGGGTGGTGTTTAATATTTAATAAAATATGTAGATACGCTAGCTGAAGGTAGGGTTGTATTTCAGAGAAATTGTTAGCAGAACTGTAATTATTTTGTCAAGCAAACTTGGAGCAATAAAATAAAATAAAAATTACTCACTGTATTTATACTCTTCGATGTAGGAATGGTTACAGCACATAAATTTAACAGAATCTTGAAATTACAAATATAAATTGCATTGCTTTTTATGAGAAAAAATCTTTTAAAAACCTGAATTCTGTGAACAGTCCACCGTGGTCATTAAAACAATTGTAACATTAGGTAAAAAAATACTGTACTGAAATAATTTGTTGAAAGCTAACTAGATGCATTACTCTGATTTATAAGAAAGATAAATGTGTTGTTCCTAGCGTTCTGTGTTATATGAAAACGCGTCTATGCACAATAATAGTGGAAGTGTAGCAACTAATTTAATGGAGATTACGATTTCAGTATGTTTATTAAAATCGATGTTCGTAAACTTGGACTACATACTATGTTCGTTTGTTACAAATTTAGTCCACTAGCAGACTGAACAATTTTGTCTGCTATAAGGTTACCACGACCTCTACTCACAGTATTTTTATATTTCGATTAAAATTGTAGTCAAGTGCTGTGAGGTTTGTATGTAAACATCAGCTGTGGCGGAGGGATACACTGTTGATGTCATGGAAAAAGTTGTACGCTGGACTACTTTTGGGACTGTCAGAAAAGTGCACTCGTTTGTGAATGGTGTTCATGGTAAAATGAACTCTTTTGAAATCAGCCTTTGAAAAATGTCTATATACTTAATCGGGCGCACAGAGTAACATGCCCCCAATCAAGTGGGTTACGACCAAGCGAAAGTAGTTCCGTGCTTTAACGTTTAGTTCCACGTTGGTAAATAATTATTTTTGAAAAATATTTATTTTTCTAACAATTTTACATTTTTACTTGGCTGGCGTATGAGTAAAGTGAAGAGACCCACTGCAACGTTGATTTTACGTATAGTTGAAGAATACACAATGTGCATATAAGTAGATCTTAAGCAGGGCTGTCGAAATTGCTCAGTTTACTGTGAACAACCAATGCGTGTAATTAAAAATCACCGACAAACTCCGGGAGGTGATTCCTAACGAAAATTTAAGCTGAAAATATGTACTATTTTCCCTTAAAAACGATTATTAGGGAAGCTATGTACCCCCAAAAATTAAATTTTTAAAATGATTTTCGTTACAAATATCAGGAACTACTTGCGATTACGCAACAAAATGGTGAAAAGTGTTTTGTGTAACGGAGACCTTACACAGGTCGCCGTTCTACAAAGCACTAGTCATCGAATGTTGCTTAGTCTCAAGTAGTTCCTAATATTTGTAACGAAAATCATTTCACGAATTCGAATTTTGGGGGTGCATGGCTCCCCTAATAATCATTTTAGGAGGAACAAATAGTACACACATTTCCATCATAGGCTATATCTTGGTCAGGAGTCACCTTCCGGAGTTCGTCGGTGATTTTCAGTGGCGACAGTTCAGTTCAGACAGCGAGCCATATCACAATGTGAGTTTAAGTTGTTTGTCTCCTTTGGTTAGAATATTTGCTTGGTGTAAGAGGACTAGAACATTTAACATTTTGGATCCTTTCGTAATAAGTATGGGCCCCAGGGTACTTGCGTACGATTAAAGAGATACGTGCGGCTTACCGCAGTCAAAGGAGATCTGTACGAGGGGCCCCGTTGTACATGGCTAGTATACGACGGGTGGTATGCTTCAGTAGTTAATTGGTGGAATGAGTGGAAGATACAAGATTGGCGCTTTAAGCGTCCGCGATTATATTTTGAGGGGGTAAGAGTAATGTTGGCAAGACTACTTGTAAATGAAGGGAGCGGTCTTGGGAGAGGATGGCGAAGGCTTGCCGAATGCCGCTCCGCCTGGTGAGGACACGGGGCGCCGACCGCTCGGCCTCGCGACACCTCCTCCTTGAGTTTCACGTCGCTCCAGACGCGTCACACCCGTGGCCGGACGAGTTTGCGACGTGAAGCCACCCGGCTGTACTAACTCCTCCTTCCACTGCGCATGGCGTCATCACGCCGCCGTCCTGTCGGCTCCAGCGGGGTGCTGATGAACCTCCCTCGCAGCCACCTGCCACCGTGTCAGTCCATTCGCAGTTACTTCCGGCTTCTCTGAAGCCCTTCTTAAAGTTCTACTTCCAGTACATTCCTCCGCCATTCCTCCGCCTTGTACAGACAAGGCTTAACTAAGTCTAGGGAATTGCACTGAAGGAACAACGCACCACATTCGTGTACACTAATAATATTTTGTACGAAAACTATTTCTTACTAGGCATTACCAACGCACCTATTTTCTCTCCGTTTTATTAATATTAATTTTAAATGAAATATTATTATAGATAACGTATAATTAAATGTTTAGTTTCGCCGTAAATGAGATACTTTCATGTTAACAGAAGTATGTATAAAATTCTTGTGATATGTGACATATTTAGGAAGCAACTACACATGTCGTGCATGGGGCGATTTTTCAAAGGTTTGATTGAAAACGTGTGAAGATACCACGAAAAGACTTTATATACATATATATATATATAGAGAGAGAGATAGAGAGAGAGAGAGAGAAAGAGAGAGAGAGAGAACCGTATTCTCTAAGTTTATTTTGCAGAATTGCTTGAGAATTAAATTAACGTCATAAAATTATAAACAAACATTTCATTTGTGTATAACCTTCTTTGCTTCCTTTCTCAAATTGCTTAAATGTGTTAAATGTGCATGTCGTTATTTTATTTTGCTACTAATCTTTAATAATATTTGAGACTTGCAACAAACACATAACTTAAACAATGTGTGCAATTTACTTTTGTTTGCTTAAAAAAAAAACACTTTATTATCTGCACGTCTACTGTACAGGATGATTCTAAAATCATGGGACAAACATTGAGGGGTGGTAGAGCTCCCTAAAACAAACAATTATTGTATAGGAATATATTGGTGGGAAACGCAACGGGAAAACGCAACGGCATGTCGAAGAGAATTCGGCGTGAGAACCGTTCCAACGAAACCAACAATTTGGTCGCTAGTGAGAAAACTGGAATCTTTTAAGCATCGCCCTTCATCGACGCACGTTCGCGTGGAAGGCATTCGAGATCGTTTACTGAGCTTGCCAAACAAATCGTTCCGCCGCTTAAGCCAGAAGACGGGCTACTCAAACGGCACATGTCAGAGAGCAGCAAAGAATTCGCGCATGCGATCATACGGATTGCATGTTATGCAGAAACTGAAGCAACCAGATTTGCAAAAGCGTGTGGGTTTTTTTTTTTTTTTTTTTTTTTTGCCACTTGTTTCGGGATCTGCTTACTGAGACGCCAGTCATTCTGTCTATAACATGGTTTACGGACGAGGTCTGGTTACACCTGCCGGGTTAAAACACCCAATATTGGACTCCGGATAACCCCAACATCCTCCACGAAACACCACTGAATTGTGAAAAGTTCGGGATCAGGTGCACCATCTTGTCAGCTTCCAGAATTGTTGGCCCCATTTCCCTCGAGGTGAACGGATGCGTATTCAATGAATTCGTGGAGTAACTCGACGACGTAGAGTTGCGGGAGGGATTTTTTTCAACAAGATGGCGAAACATGCCATGCGTATAACGTGTCCACGACTCTCATAACCAGCTTCTTCGATGACCAAGTAATCTCCAAGGACCTGTGGCCTCCTCAGTCCCCGGACATAAACTCCCCAGATTTCCACCTGTGGGGCTTCGCCTGCCTGGTGCTTGAACTGCGTCGTGGAGTGTTTGAACTAAACGTTTTTCTACGAAATTATTGAACGTGTGTCCAATTTAATGATCTACGAATATAAAACACACTCAGGTGAGGGCTGTTAATTGCTATCAAGATGTCACGCACATCAGAAACGCAATTTTAGAGTACTCCAAAATTGCTGAAAACTGTTTTTTTTCTTTATCGCTGTATCTCAAAATATAGGCGTCAGGTACTAACAAAACTACTCAAGGGCCATGCACTGCACCTTCCTACAGACTTCCCGCCAATAAAATGCTAGGGTCGCCGCTGAACGTCCCATAGATACACGCAGTGAGACGAGAACGCCGCACGCCAGGTCAGAGCCTTGCTCTTAGTGGCGACTGCGCACTTGATGCGCGTGGCAGTGTCGCCCTTATCGCTCCCGCGCCTCTCGGCCTCAGGCGGGGGTCTTAAGGTAAATGTGTAACGAAACAGTCCGCGCGTGCACTTGCGCAACTTCGAGAGAACGTTACGACTGAAATCGCGAACATTAGCGAGGACACATTACGGAAAAACCTCTCAGAATGTAGCTACCTGGATGCAAGCGGCTGCCATTTCCAACATTTACTGCGAATTACATGAATCTCCCGAGGTTACTTTTTGTTTCTGGCGTGATTGCGCCTTTGTTTTGTCGTTTGGTTTGTGTTTATAGGCAAATGAATGGTAAAGATTTATATGGATCACTATGTACATGATATATGTAGGAAACATCCAAACACGTGAAACATGGGGGTGATTTATTTGAAGGTTTGTTTCAAAAAGTGTGAAAATACTACGAATAGACTATACGCCAAAAAAAATTGGCATTAATACAACCTATCAGTAAGTGTAAGTTATGTATGCATTTTTCATTGTAATGGCCGCGATGCGAGTCCTTATTGACGTGAACGTTCTCACCAGGCGTGCTATGGTTGCGGACGGCTGTGCGCGGAGATGAGAAAGGAGGAGAGGGGGGTGTTGCAGTACCCTCTCACTGCCGACTCACGTGCCAGCAGACCTCAGACGGGCCTTATGCGCGTTTAAAGTCCACTCCGCGGCGTCGCTCCTAGCCGCCGATGACCTCTATCACGTCCCGACGCGTGGGCACGAAGGACGCCGGCAAGACGCGCCGGAGGTGGCTTCCACGCTGCTGAGACGACCACGGGATACATAAAAAGCGCCGCGGGGCATTCAATAAATGAATCCACTTATAAAATATTATTATTACTAATTAATATATTATCTATTAGAGGACTACCCCCAATACTTGGTTTCATACCGAAATGAATAGTAATTCAATCAGCTATAAACTTAAATGAATTATTAATTGTAGGAATTATAATAATATTAACGTTAATTACTTTTTATTACTATTTACGTATATACACAACATTAATATTAACTAATTCAGAACCAAGATGAAATAATTTAAATATTAATAGACTACTCGTCTCCCACAGAGGTGAACCGGGTTCGATTCCCGGCGAGGTCGCCCCCTGGATTTTCGTATGCGGGAATCATGCCGGACGATGCCGCTGGTCGGCGGGTTTTCCGCGGGGATCCCCCATTTTCCTCGCCCTTCCATTGCCGCGCTGCTCCATACTCACCTCGCTTCGTTCTCCGTCATCGCTTCTAAAGACCGCGATGTTGGGAGCTGCCCGGATATCTTCGTCCACTTACAGGCACCGCGCTGTCTGATTGTAGCTTCATAGCGCGTTCGAGACTCGGAAACAAGCGTGGCATAAGGGCGACACTGACACGCGCACCTAGTGCCCCACCACCCCTACTCTCACGGTACTGAACTGGCGTGCAGAGTTCTCGTCGTGCTTGCGTGCGCCTATGGACTTTAAGCGGTGACCCTAACATCTTACCGGTGGAAAAGTCTGAAGCAAAGTTCAGTGCAAGTCTGTATAATAGTTTCGCATGTTTCCAACGAGTACGTAATGACATAAAGCAAAGTAAAAACGCAGTTTTTTTTTATTTAGCTATGTTGTAGGGTTTGTAAATATATTTATAACATGCTTGATGTATTGAGATTATTATTCGCACCTCGCCTGAAGTGTGTTATAGTTTCGTACACTGGTGTAATGGGAACACCTTTGGTGGTTTCGTAAACAAAAATAAAGCTGATTTAAAACACACTGTAACGCAAATCAATCGCCCTTGTAAAATACTTTCAACGCCTGAAGGTCATATCTGGCCATAAAGATGCACTGCGTATAGTCCATTCACGGTTTTTTCGGACGTTGTGAAACAAACATTTCAAAAATCACCCTAGGAGTAACATGTCCACCTGTTTTTTTTAAATTAATTTGTATACTAGAAATATTTAACGCTGTGATTAACTTTAAAGTATTATATTTTTGATAAAAGAAAACTTTAACTTAGTATCACCTATAACTTGCAATATTTATTTCGTATTCAATATGAATTAAAAACAGTGAGAGCAGCGTTATGTTGGCAACGGCTAGTAAGACGTAGTTCACAGTTAAAATTAAAATATCCTATCTGTAAATTAGACGTTTCCTATTGAAATATTTACATTTTTAGCTATCACTTATAAAAACATATTTCATTGTTACAGTAAAAAATATCGACTCAAAGTACGGTGCGTAGACCCTGGTGACATGGTGTTTCTTTTTTCATCCGAGGGAGAAACTTAAATAGGCAACAAAAAAAACAAGTTTAGCTTGTCGCTTTTTTTTAACTACACGTTTTGCAACGCTATTAGTCGTAAAATAATGCATGTTTTCAATTGTAACATATTTCATTCTTATTACAGCAAAAATAATGTTATTTTAATTTGTGATTTAAAACTGAAACGAGATTTTTAATGTTTGAATACTTATTGAAGTGAAACTTCTTTGGGCGCGATGAGAGTAAAATTAGAAGGTCATGCAATATGAAACGTTTTGCAACATTTGCGACGCAAAAAAGACGGAAGATCTGCACTCGGCTAGAGAGAAAGAGAGAGAGAGAGCTATGTTGCATACCTAATAATCGCCAAAGAAGTTTCACTTCTGTAACGTGTACAGAGTTACACGCGCTCTTTTTGAAGTTATACTTCTTTTGGCGCGTTGAGGGTAAAAGTTTAGTGTGCAACGGAAGTTGCGCGCGCACAGTGTAACGAAATTCGACAGTGAACGTGGTAGGGATGTTTTTCTCGTATCTCGGGAAACAATCAACCCATTTTTACAAAATTTGGTGAAGATGTTGTACTGTGTTAGGCCATAACAATGTAATTATTTTATTTTAGTCACGCCAAAGAAGTATAACTTCTAACGCGCGTACATAAGTACACGCACCCAATTTTTTTTTTCTAATGTTTTGGAGGGACGGTGACAAATCGCATCGCAAGCTGGCAAGAAGTGACGACGTGGCGTGGGGTGTTACTTTCTGTTGAAATAAGTGTAAAAATTTTCTATCTATAAAAGATACTTAAAACTACCAAAACAAATTTGTAAACGTTGTGTTTTTTTATATTTTTTTTAACATGCCTAGGCAAGTTACGAGGTTGTGATAAATCTGTGCTTCGACGGCAGGAATACATATACGTACCGTTACGTGCGTAAGAGTGGTGTTTTGTAAAATGAAAATGGCCATTGTATCGTCTGCGTGGTAGCCGTTACGCTAGGCCAGTGTGTGTATAATAATATTGGGCGTGCGAGATTTATATTTTTTTTTTTTTAACCGTAAACTGTTTTTATAGCTACGGTATTTAAAAGTCACTTCTATGCAACGTTATCACAATTGTACGTTTCTGTGAATTGAATGTTTTTTTTTTTGCCATAGCCCCAACAGATTGCCAAAACCCAGTCAGAAATTAATAAAATAAACCTGGTAAGAAAAGCATGGAAAAAAATATGAGCGGAGTGAATGTTATGGTAGGTTTGTTTGTGCACATGTTCGCCTTTATATTTAAGTTCGTCGCTCCACGCGGCTTAACAAAAATAAGCGACGCGAGTTACGTGCTTGAGTTTACTGCCCTTTCGTCCGACGCGACTTCGTTTTGATATTTATTCCAGTTGTGGCCGTCCTTTCAGTTATTTCGGTCTATATTTGAATCGCAGTACTAGGTAATGATAACTGTGATCTGGATAAACCCGTTATGTTAATGAAATGCGTTACTGAAGAGGTACGCCTGTTTACTTCGTATAAATAATACAGCTCTTTCCCCCGCAGTTGTAACAGGGTTAAACACAGTCGCGGCGAAATATTAACGTGTATTACGTGTAATGCCCTATATCGTGAATAACACAAACGTGTTTAAAATGAGTAAAATAATAACCATATGCACAATATTCAATACGGACATTGTTAAAAAGTCATAAAGCTGGCCTAAATATGATTACAGGCCTACATTGTAAGCATTTATACGTAGATCATTATTAAATGTGCCAGCGTTCTTTGAACAGCTGAAACCAGTAAACAACACAGTCGACAGTTGAAACGTGCAAGTCACGTGGCAGTGTGTTTGTTTCACGTGTAGCGGAAGGATGAGTAATCGGTACCCGGAAGTACAGCTTCAGCGGGGCTTCAGAAAAGTGTGAAGTAACCGTGAATGGCCTATAGCTAAATTTATCTAAAATTTGATATGTAACAGTAGAATATTATTACACGCGATGAAAGCCAATAAACTACAGGAGCCATTTCTATTTTCCCTCCTTATGCTTATGGAATCTGCGCAGGAAAACAATAAAAATCTGTTTTAAAAAATTTAAATTTTTTTTCTCCCTGAATATGTTCTGTAGGACAAAAGTACAAAGTGGCGTATATAGATAATTTTTTTTTTTTTACCTTTCTTAGAAAACAATTGTATTCCCAGAACATTTATTTACGGAGATATGCGTGTTCGCGCAAATGCTGTTTTTACGGGCAATGTTTTACTTAGAATCCCGTTAAGAATACAGAGATGAAACAGCCACTTATACAGTGATCTCCAGCCGCTCTCGCCAGCAAAATGGCGGCACTGGCTAGTAACATGTCGGAACTACGTTCGCCGATCGGCGCCGGGTAACCTACACGCCAGCAGGCAGCCTAACCACTAGGGAACCTTCCGCAGCATGCAGTAGCCAGTGAAAGATAATACCCATTCCCAGAGCCTCCCGCAGACAATCTGAGAATGAGTACGCCCGCAACAAACGAACCACCACCACCGCCATTTCATGTCTGTGCCCTTGCCTGCTATTGTGACATAGCTGAGGCTGTGTAGGTGACGTTAGATGGGGCCTGCAGTGTTCTGATTGACAACTAACGATTACGTGCGTACCAACACCGTAGACACAAACAGACATAGATATATGTAGAATTAATTTTCTAACAAAACATTTCTCACTGTTATTATTATTTTACTATTGCAATAATACTCTCCTTACCTATGCAAATTAATACTATAGAGGAAATAGTATGGTAAGCATTATCAGTATACGAAACATTGTGTCGAATTTATGTTTTTCCGGCATTCCTGTTATTTCAATTTGCTTGGCCGGTAACCAACCGTTGTCACTTAGTGCATTCAAAGTCTTTATTAGATATTCGTTAACAATTTTGAAGTAAGCTTGCTGTGCAACGAATACAAATTTTTTTATGTGAACCATATCAACATTGGTACGCACAAAAATATGCGTGTAATCTAATTTAGAGTGTTTCGTTACGAAAATTCCAACTCTAAACTAAGTGGCGTGCTCAGCAAGAACTCTTACAAACACCTGGTTTATTATATTTGTTTTCTTTCATTCCGTTCACAAACATGACAGATGTTTCGTACTGTTTACAATATATCAATAATTTATCATTGTTATCAGCCTAGCGTAAGAATGTAGCTAATGAAGTCATGTTGCATGGGCAAAAACAATTTCCTTTAAAACATTTTGAAAAAAAAAATATTGGAAATAGGATTTATAGCACAATAATGTACACTCGAATGAGCCCAGACCGTTTTCGCAAAAAAACTGTTTTATTGATGCACATGATATAAATAAAAGATCGGTAAATTCTGAAGAAATGCATTTCACACGGCGTGGTGGGCAACACACAATCGTTACTTGTCCCAAATCCGCCGAGCAAATAACACTTTAAGATTGCCAACTATTTCTCCCTCCATGCTCCTTGGCTCTAAATGTACACTGAAGAGCCAAAAAAACTGGTACACCTGCCTAATAACGTGTAGGGCCCCCGAGCACGCAGAAGTGCCGCAAGACGACGTGGCATGGACTCGACTAATGTCTGAAGGTATGCAGGAGGCAATTCACACCATGAATCCTGCAGGGCAGTTCACAAATCCAATCTGCGCCAATTTGAGAAAGGGTTGCACGTCTGTCCCGTTTAATGATTCTCGTCAGTCGTCGTTTGTCCCGTTCTTTCACGATCTTTTTCCGGCCGCAGCGATGTCGAAGACGTGATGTTTTACCGGATTCCCGATATTCACGGTACACTTGTGAAATGGTCGTACGCGAACATCCAAATGTCATCGCTACCTCGGAGATGCTATGTCCCATCTCTCGTGGGCCGACTATAACACCACGTTAAAACTCTATTAAATCTTGATAACCTACCATTGTAGCCGNATCCAAATGTTATCGCTACCTCGGAGATGCTATGTCCCATCTCTCGTGCGCCGACTATAACACCACGTTAAAACTCTATTAAATCTTGATAACCTGACATTGTAGCCGCAGTAGCCGATCTAGCTGCCAACCGCATCGCGTTACTCTGATTGGTTCCATACCTCTGTTATTTGCATACGCACGCCTATACCAGTTTTTTTGGTTCTTCAGTGTACAACACGACTTGGCTGATACCAGATAAATGAGGAATGATTACTTCAAAATAAAAATGCGGGAGTGCTTAAAAAAACAAACCACATGTATTCATAAACCCTGTTTAAAGCGCTGTTTAACGTACTACATATCAGAATAACGTAATTAAAATATAGAACTGTCACTGGACAGTTAATAGATAATGAAAATAATAAAATGTTTGTGAATATTTTGGTAATTTACTCGCCGGGAAAAAAAATTTTAGCAGCCCCAATGTGTTTTGTTGATATTCACCTTGCCGATATTTTTTGGTGAACGCAAAATTATTTAGTTGTCGCCAATAAATAGAGCGAGTAATTTTTCGTGAAAAAATATGAGTACGCGGTAGACTTCAATACTATACGCACCCAAGAGCAGTTTGCTTGTAGCCATTGGTTGCTGTCTGCTTGTGAAGGCGTTTCATATTTGACCAGGCCATTCAGAATAGACAACATCGGCACGGCCCTCACGTGATTCGTGTGCAGCCAATTAACTCGTGTCAATAACTAATTCAGCCAATCAAGATAGGTAAACTTCCCTACAGTGTTATGAAGTATATATAACTTGTCCTGAAATCTGTTCGCTAAATTTCACTACCCCTACTAATAGACTTTTGTGGCCAATAGAAATTATTTTGCGTTGACTACAAAAATATTTGGCATGGTGACTTCCTTGAAGTTTTCTTCTCGGTGTAGATTTTTCAAGTGTGATACTGGGAGTCGCGCTGGCGCAGCAGTTAGAGCGCTCACCTCCCATCAAGGCGAACCGGGTTCGATTCCCGGCGGGGTCGTTCCCGGATTTTCGCACGCTCCCGGATTATGCCACTGATCGGTGGGTTTTCTCGGGGGTCTCCTCTTTTGCCCAGCCATTGCATTCCGGTACTGCTCTATGCTTACCTCGCTTCGCCCTTATCTGCTATCAAGGCCCAAACTTCTCTACTCCACGTTGCACGCGTATTTATCGTTTAAAGTCAGCAACTAACATGGCGGCGATTCGGTTAATCTGTGTTTGGAAACTCGTAAGCTTCTAAGTTGGTAAAATGCAAAACGCAAAATACAAACATTCGACAACAGTTTGGCAGGCACAATCATTCACGTGATAATTTTGTTTAACAAGAAGTGCCAGTGGGAACACGGCCTCGGTGTGGTTGGGGCGGGGAAGCCTGATGGCCGAGGAAGAACTTACGCTGAGTTACGGCTTAACGTTCCGTCGAAAACGGGCGCATCAGAGACGTAATCAGTGGCTCGAAGAATCAGAAGCGCAGAGTTAACCGACCACGGCCTGTAGAAACGAGCCATCCCATAATTAGCCTAGAGTGGTTTTGGAGGACTATAGAAAACCGAAGTCAGGATTACCGTAACGGGTAAATGAACCCGGATTCTCTCGAATGCGAGTCTCGTCATACACGTGTTACCACGGGGACACGTCGCTCTGTAGAGCGAGGACTGAGAACTGACGTAACACTCCAAGGAATCNGGGGGGGGGGGGGAATTATCAACGGGGAGCAACTAAGGCTGAAGACGAGATAATGTCTCAACCATGCGCTGGTTATCTTGAGCGACCCACCTCGGTCTCAATTAGGTTAGTTCTGCTATGTTTAGGAAAAAAAAGCGCGATTTATTACTGCAGAGTTTGGCATAAAGAAAATTTCCCCCGCGAAATGCACTGCTGTTCCAAAGAGTTCGCTTTTAAGGGTGTTGGCCACGAGATAAATGTGCTATTTTATATTTGAGCCATATATTGTTCAACTCTTAGGCAATGTCTGTGACTACCTCGTCCTCAGATAAAATATTTTTAGACTGCGTGGTTTTTGCAAAATGACACGTCAAAGTCAAAATGTTACTGTTTTTGTGACGTGCAAATAATAAAAACCATCTTACGAATAAAAATTAGATAATTCGCACTGAAAGAAGATACCAAGAGCTACTTCAAGACGTCTATAAAATTGTACAAGGAAATGTTATTTTCAAATTTAAATAACTGCTGAAAATAAGGAAATTCTTGCATACTTTTTATTTTTGGCTGCCCCTAAATTTTTGGAAAAAATCTTTTGCTAAACGTAACTTAAAATGAATTAAGACAAGATCTTGCAGATACCCTTTTTAAATTTTCTGCAAATAGTTTGGCTTATTTTATTTGTACTTCACAAAAACAGTAGAATTTTTACTTTGGCATGTCATTGAGCAAAAACCACGCAGTCTAAAAATATTTTATCTGAGGATAAGGTAGTCACATACAATGCCTGTAAGTTGAAAAATATATGGCTCATATATAAAATAGCACATTTTCCCGTGGCCAACACCCTTAAACTGGTGATAAATGGAGAAATAATATTTACTTGTGTGTAAAAGTTCGTGTTTGGCTTTAGTTGTGATATATATACTTACCCCAGTCAGAATTTTAAGTATTAACTTTACTTCGAACACTCTAAAATGGTGTTCACATGAGCAAACAATGAAAACACAACTGCGTTTGTTCATTGTTCGTTCATTAGCGAGTTTACTTAAATAAAAAAACTTTACGAATTCAATATTGAAATAAACGTACTAGGTAGCTGTCATCACAAGGAACTTTGTACTTTTTTCCTTTCCCTTGTGGAAACTGGACCTGAAAGCCATAAAAATGATATTTTAAACCATTTTTGTTTTTTTTTATTTGTCATATTTTTAATAATGTGATTGTTTCAGCAAACGTTTGGCTAAATCCAGTTTACGACATAATATTAAACGAAATGTGAACATATTTCTGTATATATCCACTCTAGTGCGAGGAACAAAGTTTATTCTTTACGTAAATTGTAACACAATTTGAATCGGAAAAATCTACGCAATTATATATATTTTGTGAAAATTGCAATTATCCCATTTGCTCATTTACAAAACGAAAAATTCCGGTACGCACGCAACATCGGTGCACCTTGGCGGCGAACATCGCTAAATCGCTAAAATATTAGGGGGCCTGCACCCCTACGAAATTTCTATTTCTTGGATTCGCAGGTCAATGTGCTTAGGCCTGAAAGGCCTCTGCACTTACCATGGCATTTTTTGATGAGCTTGGTGAAATGTATGAACATGGTAGTATGATTTTGTGGGTGATATTGAGTAGTGTGGTGCTTGGCCATCGGGGATCCCCTCCTCCACCTCCCCACACCCGCAGCAGTACTAATGCTGCGGCCGCGAAGAGGGAAGGAGGTTGTAGCCACTGGAACCTCCACCTAACCCCTCAGACACCATTTATGGCATCGTGAGCAGCCAGGCTTTTGGTATCCCGTTTGGAGAATGCAGCTCTTCACATACCTGCCTCCAAGCCGCACCCAGCTGCAGGTTTTCCCCCTCCTTAAGAAAGCCTGGTAAGGTATCACCCCCCAGTCAATCCTGGGATGGGGAGTGGTGTTATCGGACTTACGGGGTGTTACCCACGCCAGAGGTGTTGTGAGTAGACTTGCGGAGATTGTAGTGTCGCGCCAGAGGCCTATCACTGCAGCTGGAAGTCTACAAGGGGCGATATGCTACTTACTAGCATTTCTCCGGGCCTCCTTAGGATGTGGATGGATGTCTGGTGTTGTGGAATGAATATCTATATTGTGTAGCGAGTTATAAAAATATAGGTCGGAGTTCAGTCGTCTCTTGGAGTGTATGGCAAACACCAGAGCAGCAGTGGCGGCGAACATTTGTTGTCGCCAAACTAGAACGTTAAACTTCCCCGCCTGAGTCGAACAAACCTTAGTCTGAGTGAGTTTCTGTGAGTGACGAAATACGCCATAAGATACACTTCATATTTGTATTCGGAATCTCGACGAGTGCGCTTGCTTAAGTGTCTCGTCTCTCAGGAGATGAGGCCGAACTAAACATGCCCCCCCCCTCCACAAACTATCGACAATACTCAGAACTCAGGTTACTGGTTTTGTCCTTGAATTTTAATGGCAATTGTATGATTAGATAACTTGAGCGGTTTAAAAAGGACTGTGCACATTGCCAAACTTATAAGTAAAAATATAATATTTTTAATGCAGATGAGGCATCTCAAACCTAACAACAACCGCAAGAAGTAGGGCAAATAACTGGGAAGCGTTGCAACCACTAGCAAATGTATCCATTTCCTAGGGAAAAAGTTACAAGAAGAGCTAACATTTTCGTCTAATTTAACGATATCTTTTCTGCATCTCATCATAACAAAGCATTTAAATATTTGGCGAATTTAAATCAGTGGGCTGTAAAAAACTTCATTAATTTTCTTTTAACGGCCTCACTTATCAAATGGTGGACGTTTAAAAGCATANTCAGTGGGCTGTAAAAAACTTCATTAATTTTCTTTTAACGGCCTCACTTATCAAATGGTGGACGTTTAAAAGCATATTTTATGAAATAAACATATAATCCGCTATGAATGATAATGTATGTTTGGCATTAATATTTAAATGAATGAAATATAGCAAACTTGCCTCGCTTATTTTGCAAAAAAAATTACTGCCNTATGTTTGGCATTAATATTTAAATGAATGAAATATAGCAAACTTGCCTCGCTTATTTTGCAAAAAAAATTACTGCCAACTTTAATATTTCATTTTTTTAAAGAGCGCTTTTTCAGTGCTCATTTATGTGAGAATTTAATTCCTAAAAAGTACGTTTTCCTCAACGCACCGTACTTTAAATGTAATACCGTTGTAGGGTCTAATCAAAATATCTTATTGCAGGTGTTTCAATTCTTCGCTGTCCCATTGGAAAGACGCCATGCACACGTTGTAAATGTGTACTGACTTTCGCATTTTTCGGTGGTTCGAAATGAGGCGACACATTTCAATTGGATTGGATTTTCATGATATGAGTAAACACGATCTCGAAGCAGCTATTTTCTTTGCTACCTATAATTACCGTCCAAAAACAAAATAGCATTATTTTAACAACTCGAGAAGAGAGTTGATATTTAGTGCTACGTTATGATTCACGACATTTAAATCAACTTGTCCGCGGAGATAAATNACTCGAGAAGAGAGTTGATATTTAGTGCTACGTTATGATTCACGACATTTAAATCAACTTGTCCGCGGAGATAAATAAAAGTGTAGTTGTGATAAAGTGATAACTCTTTATTTGCTGATTTTCTGCTTTAGTATTACATAGTACGATTTCTTCCTACAAAATGTAGAGTTTTTCTTAAAGAATTTTAACTTTATTTTTGTGGATTTTTAAATTTTTAAGAATTAACTCAGCGTTTTGAAAGAAAATGCACAAATATTAATAACTGACAGTTATCAATGACATTTTATTACGTGTATAATATGGCGGTGTTTTGTAATACAGCTGAATCTGCGATTTCAAATTCCATTCGCGATAGTGCTGTTTCATCAATAAAACATAAGATGACCAGAAGATTGTACAGTTTTCAAGTTCAAGGACATGTTGTAATATAAAAATTATTGTTTGCCGTTCATGTAGAAAAGATAAATACAAAACTTGTGTCGATTATTTTGTTTATGATTGGACAGACACGAAGCTATGAAAAAAATTAAACTAAAATAAAAAAACAGTTAGTAACCTTTTAATCAAAAAGTCATGATTTATTAAAAAATCCAGTAACGTAATAAAGATAGTACTTCGAAGTTCAAAGTTCCTTTATATAGTTTTATATAAAATATGTAATGTTTTCTATCCTTGATGGCTGTACGACAGTATAATGCGACACATTCTTCATTTCATTAGTTAACTATATTTCTGTCAGACGTTTAACTTATTTTCTAATGAAACCATGGGACTAAGGTGGAAACTCTGGTCATCTAATAGCAAAAACATTAACTTCAGCAGTTAATTTATTGCATATGTATTCATAAAATTCCACAAATGATTTAAAGTGAATGTGAACAGAAGAAGAAATCAAGGATCAGCCAGGACTCTTTTATGGTTGAATCCGTTATTTGTATGCAAGAGACTATATTCCTTTTATTCTGATCATCTTATCGGCTAAAAAAAACATTATTTTCATAAGCAATAATATGCTCATACCGGAAATAAGACATACATACGTTATTGGCGAAAGCGTTGTGGAGAGATTTTGGCGGCTCTTAACATCGAGGTTTTGAGAGCCGATGAGGGTGACGCTAGGTAGGTGGGTATGGAGCAACGCCGAAATGCAAGGACGGGGGAAACGGGATATCCCCGAGAAAAACCGCTGACCGTAGGCATCGTCTGGCACGATTCCCACTTGCGTAAATTCGGGAGCGACCCCGCCGGGAATGGAACCCGGTTCGCCTAGGTGAGAGGCGAGTAGTCTGGCCCCTACAACGCCT
>NQII01004036.1:17838-37886 GCA_002778355.1 Clitarchus hookeri
ACTTCCCCGCAAAAACGCAAGCATCTTTGAGTAGATCTAATACTTACTCCATCGTCTGTCTTCAGATTAACACGCCAGTCGGAGTCAGCTAATTACATTTGGGCTTTTAACATTATCTATTGCCTAGTTTAAGTACGAAATATGAGGAAAATAACCACAGTAAATGGCCAGAGCAAGTATTCTTGTTTGTCGACAGCAACCCAGTCGTCAGAAACTGATAAAATTATATGATAATAACACAACTTGATGATTTATGACGTCAATATAAGTCTTTAATGTGATTGAGGATTAATTTTCTGTGGAGTTGTTGACGCCGCGCTTCATGTGCGGTATACCGGCTATTGCAAACGAGTATTGCAAAAGGAAGTTCAGATTTCAGCCCTCGGTGCTTGAAGCCACCAATGACACGACGCAAGATGAAATCTCCTGGGTTACCCCCCGTTTACGAATGCAAAGATACGCGGGCTGTACAAGAATACGGCATGAAAACAGAAGGAAACTTGGCAATGAACGGCACTTGCCATATCCCCGAAATTCCTCGCTGCTCATCTCGCTGATGTACTTAAGGTTCCTAGTAAAAACGTTTAAGCGGTGACTATAGAGTTTTAATACAACTATCTGTTTATAAAAGATAAAGCACTGTCACTATAGTTTAAAACGCTTTTCTACAGAACAATAAATATCGTAAACAAAAAGCCACTTACAGCGATTTTTGCTGATTTCGAAACTTTCAAACGACCACATTTACGTTGCAATAACCAAATGTATAAACTGGCAACAAAATAACGACTTTAATTTCTGTGATGAAAAAATATATACATTGAAATATCCCACAGTTTTTAAAAATTATGATAGGTACAACTGCGCACAATGAGACCCCCTTAAGGTTCGGCCTCACCCCCTTTGCAGANTATAGTTTAAAACGCTTTTCTACAGAACAATAAATATCGTAAACAAAAAGCCACTTACAGCGATTTTTGCTGATTTCGAAACTTTCAAACGACCACATTTACGTTGCAATAAACAAAATGTATAAACTGGCAACAAAATAACTACTTTAATTTCTGTGCTGAAAAAAATATATGCATTGAAATATCCCACAGTTTTTAAAAATTATGATAGGTACAACTGCGCACAATGAGTCCCCCTTAAGGCTCGGCCTCACCCCCTTTGCAGAAATTCTTCGTTTTCGCGTCATAATTTCGCATGCAGAGTATTAACTGACAATGTAAGGTCATAGAAAATTCATATTTTACGAAATGTTTAATATTTTTGTGGTTAACATTCATTGTGTGTTACTTGCTAGTTGTAAAATTCAAACGCATATTTATATTTTATCAGTAAGTTCTTGCCTCTTTTTGTAATCAGGGAATAACACACAGTGGAAATAAGATACAAAAGTACTAAGTAACTAGTAATTTGTAAATTTTATATCATCAAAAATTTTCGATAATACCTTTGAAGCTGGAAATACGACGCGAAAACGAAGAATTTCTGCATAATAGGTGAAGCCGAGCCGTAAGGTAGTCTTAGGAAGGTGGACTCTCGCCCGGGAGAGATGCCGTCTCGTGCGTTAAGGTTGTTCACGGTAAAGTGAGTACATTTTATATCAGCCTTAGAAAAAAAGGCACTGCGCCTACCTGCAAATATTTCACGGGCGCGCTGAGTGACATGCGCCCGGTAAAGTTGGCAACGGTTGAGGGAAAGTAGTTCCGTATCTCAACGTCAAATCAAAAGTGTTAGGTAACCATTTGTGATCACTTTTCAATTATTTATTTCGCTTTCTGTTTTTTAATGCATTTGAGTGTAAGAAATTAGTATATTTGTAAATTATTTACTTTTCTAATAATTTCACAGTCTGACATGACCGACGCACGAATAAAGTGATGAGACTCATGGAAATGTTAGTTTTATGTACGGTGGAAGAATACACAACATGCACACAAGTAAGTCTTAAGCAAGGCTTTCAAAAATGCTCAGTTTACAGTGAAACAGCATATAATGTAGGAGACTCTGCAGATGACTCGTCATCACGGGGTGACAGGAAATCAACAAACCTTCTTAACTACCACGAGCTGCCGCAGGCCTCACGGCGTTCAATACCTTGTCCGCGAAATTGAAGTTCTGCACTCCCGCTATGTTAATAGATAATCTGCAATGCAGGCGTAAGCCAGAAGGGTGCTGAATGGTCACGTGGCGTGATAAGCCAAGATACCTTATGTGTCGATGGTTTTGTCAGTCAGCCTACACAATTGCATCGCCAAGCCTATAATGTAAAATATCAAGGAAATGATTATAAGAGATATCTGTCTTTAGGTAACGTTAGACTCAAACACTGACAATGAAGGCTGCTGAGAAAATTGTATGAAAACCAAGATTCTTGTAACCGACTATGTTCGTGAAGTAAAATCCAACGAGAGAGTTACGGGAGTTTGGGCGGCATAACAGCGCATCGGCGGAATGCAATGGTTGAGGAATGTAAGTACCCCGAGGAAACCCGCCAACCAATGGCAATGTCCGCCACGTTTCCTACATGCAAAAATACGGGATTGACCCCGCTAGGAACCAAACCCGATTCGTCATGGTGGAAGACAAGTGGGTTGATCATTACACCGCCGCGGCCCTGAAAAGTGCAGTGCGTTTTAAGTTCAGATGGTGAGATATAACAATAATAGTATTTAAAACAAAAAGGTTGTTTTTAAAAAACTCATCGTGTTGATAATTTGCAGACTCACTTAAAATAAAAGCCTATGGTTTCGGTAATTGTATGGTAATCTGTTATTGTGTTTCAAAGTTGCTTAATTAATGCTTCAAAGCCGACCTTAACAGCATGATTGGTTGGGACGTCACATTTTGGCGCGAAAGGTTCTAAGCTAGAATCCGTGCGTATTTTTTTTCTAGGATGTCAGTTTACTTCAACCCGAAAAGCATACCGGCATAAAGTGAATGGGCCTAAAAAATTAAAAACAAAAAAATTCTAACCACACACTTGTCATGTAAGCTGTTACATTAAGGGTTACATCTATGGTTTAAGAACTAACATATTTGCCTCAAGCGGTTATTCATGATATGCATAAAATATGTCCAAAGTACNTACATCTATGGTTTAAGAACTAACATATTTGCCTCAAGCGGTTATTCATGATATGCATAAAATATGTCCAAAGTATGTCTCAAATATATGTTAAAAGGAATGGCTGATTTACGGGTCTGAAGTTTTTACCCCGACCGAAGAGTTTTAATAAAATAGACCCGTTCCAGGTATGAGAAGTCCTTCCTGGTCACGTGATGCTGAAGTACGGTATATTACAGGAAGAGAGTAGTAGCTTTTATTGGGTGAATCCCTTCCAATATTTTTATATATATACGACCAGTGTTTTAAACTGTTCCGGTCTTCCCCGCCATTGGGCGAGATTTATTAGTTTCTGAGGAGGGGAATGGGGGTTTCCTTCGGAGATCGGTGCGAGGAAGGAGTAAGGGGGGAAGAGGGTGGGCAGTGGACACAGTGGGTTAAATGGCAGAGATGGAAACACGTAGACGAGGAGAAACGAAAGATAGGAAGAAAGTGGAAATTGCCGGAAGCAGGGGGCAATAACTCTCATATCAGAAATAGTTTGGCGTTGTGTTGTTTTACGGGGAGAAGAGTGAGAGAGACAATGTATGACATCCTTTATCTCTCTNGACATCCTTTCTCTCTCTCTCTCTCTCTCTCTCTTGCCATCGCCCTTTCTTCTTGCGCATCCTGCCCCGTTTTATGGTTTAAGTGGTTTCTCCTATACTTTGTCACCGTTCGCTGATCAATATTTCCCCCGCCCTGCTTCCTGAAGATGGGTTTACGTAACAATTCAATTCCATACGCACAGTTTACACCAAGTATTTTTTTAATACTAAATTTCACATTTTCCTCTTTAAAACATGCAATGAGTTAACTGTGGGAGTGGGTTTAATTTACATACACATTTTAAATGTTTGTGTCAACGTTAAACATATTTTCCTTGGCTGATATTGAATTATGTATTATACGTTATTTTAAGATTTTAAGCTCTCATCAGTAAACTAGTTTCTATTAACATGTTATTTTCAATATTGGTTAATTTGTTGCACTCGTTACAGTCAAAACAGCAGTCAATTTGAAAGCACCAAATATTTAAAAATTATATTTTTCTTTTAAAATTGTCAAAAAGTGGCTTTTGTACTGCTTCGGGTAGACAACATAATAAAAATATAAATCAAACTAAACTTTTAAGAGAAATCAGAATAGCCAAATTCCAATAGCGATTACAATCCTATTTTGCTACAGATTTTTTTTTTCCCCAGAACCTTTCCTATAGTAGACCTCTTTCTGGGGAGAATGTTGTTGAGTTTAGATGTCACGTTTAAAGAGTCTGTTTAGTGAGGACTAAACGTCGCGTATTTACACGGTGGAGATCACAGCACTGAAGATTGGAAACTCGCGAGCTCGATATGCCTGTCTACACGAGAAGAAAAGCGCAGCAGAACTTTTGTTGATTTTAAAGGCAAATCGCACGCGTTAAAATTCTTAGACACTTCTTCATTTTTGGACGGATGTGCATGATGGCTTATTTTTACATCCTGTTAATGGCATCCAAAGGACATAAGTGTAACCAAAAGGGTGATACGTGTTGGTGGAGGCGTTGAGAACACCCATTGTCCATAAGTGTATAACTTAACTCTATGTATGTAGTAAATTTATAAATGATTATTCGTTGCAAATATTTAAAATACCACTATTGTAATTAATTTGTAATTAATCCATACCTTAGATGTGCCCAATATGTTGTAGCTACAAGACGATGTCACGTCTTGAAAAATATATTTACTCTCACATTATGGCTGTATATCATATCCTATTTATGTAAAACTGAATCTTGAATGTAACTTCCGTTTATTGTAGCGTTATATTAGCTGTTTTTTCTCTGTGGGTACTAGTTTTTTTCGTGGAATTTGCTGTTCTACAGCGCCAACAACACGAATGGCATGTAGAGTATTGATCAAGAAAGAAGTGAAGATCCCCAATTTCTTTCCGCGCATGGCTGAACTTAGTTAGTTCATTCGGTCAGCCTATTTATATTTGTATTTGCGCCAGAACGCGTATTTTTTATCGCCCGAGTATTGTAGCTCGTGGAAAAGACTTTAATAACTTTTTTTCTGCGGGATATAAGCTTTACGTGATTTAAAATAGTATATTTCGCGCTGTCACCTGCCTTAACTCAGAGGTCCTGACACGGGCCTCTTTGGCAGAGGGGACGGGGTGGACATCCCCCCCCCCCAAATTCCTCTTGGGGATATATTGGGACATGTGACATCCCACTTTAGTGTTGCTGTAACATAGTACACTTCGTTACAGACCGTGTCTTCAGATTATTCGCATAGTTTTGGACATGTATTATCTCTGAAGGATTATGTATCCACATGAGCAGCTGAACGTGTAGGTGGTCGCGTGACTATCTGGCACGCATCACTTTGTATGCCGCACACTTTAGCGGTGAGATAATGTACTGTACACCACGTTCAAACTTACTTAAACCTTGATAACCTGCCGTTGTAGCAGCAGTAACCGATCTAGCTGCCGACCGCATCGCGTTACTCTGATTTGTTCCATGCCTCTGTTATTTGCATACGCACGCATACACCAGTTTTTTTTGGCTCTTCAGTGTACAACACGACTTGGCTGATACCAGATAAATGAGGAATGATTACTTCAAAATAAAAATGCGGGAGTGCTTAAAAAAACAAACCACATGTATGCATACAACCCTGTTTAAAGCACTGTTTAACGTATGACATAGCAGAATAACGTAATTAAAATATAGAACGGCCATACACCACCGCCACTCCCATCAATCCAGTCCCAGATATAGCAGTATCAACAGACAAACTTAAATCAAAACAACAGTCAACTATAGTTCCTGACTGTGTCGTTTTCGAAAAGTTTTTGAAATAACCATTATTTTTATATCAACACAATGAAATTTATAACTAATGGGTCGATAATTTCTTCCTCTATGGCCTTACATTTTTGACATGTCTGCTCTAAATGTACTAAACAGCACTTGCGAAATCAATACTAGAATTAATAATCTTCAACACACAATGGTAGTTATGCCTGTACTCTCCGAAAAGAATTACTCAGAAGAATTTTTCATCTAAATCCTGAAATGCAAACTTGCCTACGTCTGGATAAAATACGTAAGCTCCTTACGAACTCCTACCGAAACTGGAAGGGCCACGAAGGTACAATTATTGTTTTCTTGTGGATATGCCCTAATTGAATCCAGTGGATCCTGAAAACTTAAAGTAAAATATAATTAGGGTTAAATTATTAAATGGGAACTGAATGTTTTAAATTAAAGTTTCTAAATCTCTTTTGTTAGGCCTGAAAGTTTTTACACTGCCGAGACGGTTCATGTTATTGCTGAAATGTTAAATACATATATAGCGCCATTATGGAAGAATAGTTTTGCTATGATATTATTTTCCTTAAATCGCTTAAATATATCCCACCTTTAGCAGCGCTTGTGCCAATGAGTAACGAGTTAATAAAGATTGCGACACCTAGTTAGTGTTGACAGAACTATGGTTAAAGCCAGCGCCACTCAACAAAGATGACCTGCCTCATCTCTACTAGTATTTTTCCTCTGCCCACTAATAAAGAGCATGGTTCCCACCCATCTGTCTCCTGTAGCATTTTCCGTTAAATCTGATAATGCATGCAACAATATTTTCATTCTTTCCTGTCGAAAGGGTTTTTACGGTGGCTATGCCGGTTTTTCTCTTTCTCTTCGAAGTATAGTAATTTAGCTATAAGTACACTTAGGGAGGTTTTCATGGCCAAAATCTGGCCATGGCAGCCCAATCCCTCTTTGCCGCGATGCATGTCTCCTTGCATGATTCTGCATTCCTTGTAGGCGTATTGGGCCTGAGACGCACTTAACTCCCGTCCCTACCGCGGGCTCGCATAACACTTAGTTTTAGAGTAGGTTAGAAAAAAAATATGTAATAATTTAACAACCTATGTTACATTACTATCTGAGTATTCAGAAATAAAACAATGTGTATAATAACGAATTAAGTATACACAAAGTAAATTATAAAGACTAGCAATTTAAATTACCTTACTGATCAGCTGTTGTGAGAAACTTATCGCTACGTTGATCAACCCCATCCAAGCACCCGTGGTTACGTGATCACGCCGCTGCATGCAGGCAAACCTACAACCTCCACCAATCATCAGCGACAAGCAACCCCTCGCGCCTCGCCCCGGCCTTAGCCGACGAAGTCACGGGTTACGAGCCGCTTGCCGCGACGAGCGCACATTCTGGCAACGTAAGCAAGACGACCGGAACTCGCCCTCAGCAAGGTACGTCGCAGAACGAGGATGTCTTATTTACGAAGGGGAATTTCCCTTGTCTCAACTTTCAAGTGGCCAGTTTATGCGATATCTCAGTAGAATTTCCCAGCAGAGATATGTATTCGGCGTTCCCGCCCGCGTTAAATCAGGCCGCCGCGCTTCGAACTTGGGGCATTACGCTCGCTCGACGAAGGACTTTAAGTCGGAATGGTTTGATGCCGTAAGGGGGGAGGGGGGAAGCAAATAATATATGACCATAAATGGAGACACTAGGGGGTTGGCGAAAGAGGGGTGTGGGGGAAGGGTGGTGGTGAGTCTCTCCCGTGCCTTCCCTAATGTTCCGNGAGTTCCTTGCGGACACACTTTGATCATTCACGCGTTCATTTGAATTTCTTCGCTACTTTGTCGTGTATAATGCATTCCCTTTCGAATGCATAGTTTGTTTGCAAAATGATTCCCTCTATTTCGCGTGATTAAGAAAATAAGTTTTGTTAACCTTAGGTAGGTACAGAAGTAGCTGACTTTGTAGCACTACAGGTAGGTTTGTGCTTATTTTAACTACCTTCAAAGACTATCGAGCAACAGCTGAGCATGACAGTTAATCTTAATTTAATACTTGAAGAAAACAGTATTTATGTAATGGCTTGACTATTAATTTAAAACATTTTAAAGTCCTGCTAAGGACTTACTTTAGAGCCTATTTTGTATTCTTCAAGCATAATTAAAATTAACAATATCATGGACCCGATCATAGGTCGATAAAGTGTATCCTTAAAATGTTTACGAAATTAAGTGTTTTATTTACTTCAGTGTGTTATTAATGTGCTAATCCTTACTCCTGTGTTAATATAACAAACAGAAAATAAATTTAAAAATATTCTGGTGTCCACATAATTCAACGACAGACACACTTTTAACACGACGTTAAGACATCGGGCTATTTTTTTCCTGTCGCGCTGCCAACTTTACTTGGAACGTTAATGCAAAGGTAGAGTTGATTTCCTTACATCACCGCAGTCAAGAAGACATCAGTGCGGTAAATTCATAACTTATTGAAAGGTATTACAGAAACTACACTGTCAGAAATATACGATTGGTATATGAAAGAAGGTTGTATGTNCATAACTTATTGAAAGGTATTACAGAAACTACACTGTCAGAAATATACGATTGGTATATGAAAGAAGGTTGTATGTACTGTATTTAATGAGATAAAATATTTTGTTTCAATATGCCTATTTTGAAATAAAAATAATTTTATGAATACCTGTATTATCCACTTTTATGTGTAGGCCTATGTCTTATTTAAATGTTTTAGATAGAACTTTGTGTAAAAATAATCTTTGCCATGCAGGACAATCAGAGTAATTATTTTGTTCTTCAGACAGAAAACATTTTGTACAAATGTTTATAAGTGTACTGGAATGCATCAAAACTGCTGCATTTATTTGCAGTTATTTCAGATTATTTTTGGTTGTTTGTAATCACGTATAATTTAATTATTTATCTGTTTTTTATTTGTGGCAGCTACATTTTATTTAATTATGATTTAATATTTTTATTTTTATTGCAAGAAGTTGTAATCTCAAAAAGTTTATTTGCGTTTAATTATGTTTTTAAGTCTTTCAGAATTTTTACCACGAGGTTATGGTACGTGGGTTAAGTACATGGATGAATGTGTTATTTGGTTGCCGTTGTAACGCATGGCGTAATGCGTGATAAAAGATGTAGCCCTCTCGTGATTGGCGCGACGTTTGAAAGCGTTGATAATTATGTGGTTAGGAAGCGTCTAGCTATNAAAGATGTAGCCCTCTCGTGATTGGCGCGACGTTTGAAAGCGTTGATAATTATGTGGTTAGGAAGCGTCTAGCTACATTGTTTGCCGCGAGGTAAATCGAGGCCTAGTGGGTCATCGGCCTGGTAGGAATTTTAATTTGTTCAGTAATTTGGTCCAGTGCGATCTTATAGAGCAGACTGCTAGATTGGGACGAAGACGCGGCGCGAATTATTGCAAGGTGCAAGTCTGCTCGCGCTACCTACGCGGTTTTATTACTAAATTCAAGTTCGCACGACCGCGACCTAACGTGTGGTACGATACGGGCTTTGGCAGCGTACCCCAGGCCCGTGAGCCTTGTGAGAGAAGTGTCTGCACGTTCAGCTATTAAGGAGAAGAGCCAGCAGGACCAGCGACGACAATTCACGACATGTCCCTGCATAATAGTTTCGTCAGCTAAGTAACGTAGTATCTTCACCGCAAACACATCAAAAGGAATTTTAATTATTAATTTTTGAAAATACATTTGGCAAAGGTTACGCCATCTTGACCATTAAATATTGAAGTTGCTATGACTAATTTGCCTACGGAGCCCTGCCAATTTCTCAACGTTCTCCCGACGGAGTTGGTTTGAGAAAGACTTTTTGTAAAATTTAATTTAGTTTAATTTCGCAAGAATTAATAAAACGTTCACGACATAAACAATTTTTGAATTTTTAAATACAGAGATACTTTCACGAGGGCGGCTGCCATTAAAGTTACAGCAATACGAAAAAAAAAATATAATTTTTCAATTTCCAATGATTTTCCAAATAATATTTGCACAGATCTTGTTCCATTTTATGGTGTCAGCATCTAAGCTTTTTGTGCACATTAAATATCAATCATTTTTCACAAGTCCCTGCTTGTATTTTATTTTCCATAGCTAGTGGCGTTTTTCGATTCTATCCTTCCAGTGTTTTAAACGTGTTGTTTTCATCCTGCTGAAACAGGCTGCAATTGAGTTTCCAGAGAATTTCATCATTTGTAAGATTGGTGTAAATTGTGTTACGTTGCAGCTAATATCCTTACTGTTCTGTGGAGCCAGGCAAGTTCAAACTCCAGGTCAGACATTCAATGTTAGTGGCGATTATTAATTTGATCCAAGGTAAAATGATATTCTTGCTAATCCACTCCTAGTGTACTCTTCCTTCCACACTATACGCTGTCCGTCTCGTGTGTGCGATAGGAGAGTAAATAAGTACCTAAGTAAAGTCTTACAAATATAACGTATACTGAAATAAATTTATAGTGATAATACACTGAAGAGCCAAAAAAAACTGGTATAGGCGTTCGTATGCAAATAACAGAAGTATGGAACCAATCAGAGTAACGCGATGCGGTCGGCAGCTAGATCGGTTACTGCTGCTGCAATGACAGGTTATCAAGATTTAAGTGAGTTTGAACGTGGTGTTATAGTCGGCGCACGAGAGATGGGACATAGCATCTCCGAGGCAGCGATAACATTTGGATGTTCGCGTACGACCATTTCAAGAGTGTACTGTGAATATCGGGAATCCGGTAAAACATCACATCTTCGACATCGCTGCGGCCGGAAAAAGATCGTGGAAAAACGGGACAAACGATGACTGACAAGAATCATTAAACGTGACAGACGTGCAACCCTTTCTCAAATTGGCGCAGATTGGATTAGTGGACTGCTCTGCAGGATTCATGGTGTGAATTGCCTCCTGCATACCTTCAGATATTAGTCGAGTCCATGCCACGTCGTCTTGCGGCACTTCTGAGTGCTGATATTAGGCAGGTGTGGCAGTTNTCTGCAGGATTCATGGTGTGAATTGCCTCCTGCATACCTTCAGATATTAGTCGAGTCCATGCCACGTCGTTTTGCGGCACTTCTGAGTGCTGATATTAGGCAGGTGTGGCAGGTTTTTTTGGATCTTCAGTGTACATAGATATATACACAAATAAGCGCAAACAATTTAACAGTTTCAAATATAACTTTTATTGGCTGATACTATTTAGTAGTAGAGAGACATAACGACTGGATTCAATTAGGGCATATCCGTAGGAAAACAATAGTTGTACCTTTGTGGCCCTTCCAGTTTCGGTAAGAGTTTGTGTTATAACCGATTATTGAAAGGAGCTAACGTATTTTATCCAGATGTGGGCAAGTTTGCATTTTAAGATATAGATGAAAGATTCTTCGGAGTAATTCTTTTCGGAGAGTACAGGCATAACTACCATTGTGTCTTGAAGATTATTAATTCTAGTATTGATTTCGCAATTGGTGTTTAGTAAATTTATATCAGACATGTCAAAAATGTAAGGCCATAGAGGAAGAAATTACCGACCCATTAGTTATAAATTTCATTGAGTTGATGTCATAAAAATAATGGTTATTTCAAAGACTTTTCGAAAACGACAAAGTCATAACTATAGTTGACTGTTGTTTTTATTTTAGTTTGTCTGTTGATACTGCTATATCTGGGACTGGATTGATGGGAGTGGCGGTGGTGTATGAACCAGGTGCATTTCTTATAGAGATGCAAGGAATATTACAGACTTTGGACCAAATATCATAAAAGTACACCAATATTTGACTTTAACTCAATTTTTTTCAGATACTAATAGTGTACTAAATATAAAACATAAATATTGAATATAAAATTTAAAAAATACGTATTTCTTGGCATAAAATTAAAGTAATTATATTGACTGCCCTGCATGAAGAAGGTTTTATTGCACAACGTACTTTCAGAAGTCTTTGGAAGAGAAAAAATATTTCACTGTAAAATAGTAGTTTTATTAATTCATAAATGTATCCTAAACAAATTACACACACACGCTCATAAACAATTTATATTCTGAAAAATGTTGGTGGTTACTAAAATAGGAGGTATGAATAGATATACTCTGCTTCCACCTCAAAAATTTTTTCAACTAGTGATATTTAATCATTGCATCGTGTAAGTCAGAGAGCCCAGGTTTGAAACCGGGTGGGATCAGGTATTTTCAACTATGGAAAATGTTCCCCTTGGTTCGTGACAGGAAGTTGCGTTGTCCCCTCAGCCCCTTACAGCGGAAGGCAATCGCCAACCATAGCATAATCACCGTACGTAGTAGGAATTAAGCGTTCAAACAATCCCTCGAGTTGAACACCCGCCATTATATCGTGTGTTTACCAACGATAACGAATTAGAAATAATAAGATATAAGTAGATATAGATAGTTCCTCCGAGGACAAGGGCTGGGGGCTGAGGCGCAGAGACGCCTCTGCCATCTTGGATTCCGCCATTTTGGATAACGTCACAGCCGCCATCTTGTTTTCACCTGGCATATTGTTTTGTCTGCAATTTTGTTTTCGCCCACCAACTTGTTTCTTCACATTCGCATCTGTCGCATGCGCTCCACATGCCGTAGTTCTCTCGTTATCCGCTAGAGTGCACCACGTATCCCTGTAATGTTGTTTATTGCTGCTATAGTGTGCCAGTGTCGTTCGCCATCTTGTTAACACTTGTCCTTCGATAAACTTTCGCCTGCTAGGGTTTCTGGTGTCACTCTCGCTCGGCCACAATGTTGGTTCTAGAGTTAGCCGCTAGGGGCGCTGCTTTTTTATTTAATTTTCGCAGAGCTCAAAATATGCCCGAGACCACTCGGCTATCGGGACATGTGCTTGCACAATGGTTTAAAAGAAATATATATAATATCATGTGTATGGGGAAACAATTATATTCACAAGAATGTAAGCTTTCGTTGTCATGATTATTCCAGAATAAGAATGTGTAATATTAATATTTTTACTCTCTTTTCATTTTAAAATTTTTTTATTAAAAATTATAAAAATATTTACTTGAAAAAATATTTTTTTAAGGCATTAATTAATTTTATTTTATTAATTGCATTTTTAAATAGGTTTTTCTTTTCATTAAATACATTTATTTTTCTTTAGTGAAGTTTCTTATTGGTCATCCATACTTCGGTTTGGAACTGGTCATCAATGTTGAAGACGTCAGTAAAAAAAACTGCAACACACCAACAAATATGGTTAATAATGAGGTCGCGGCAGGTGAACAGCAACTATGCAAAGAATGTTCGGGGGTGAAGCTAAAATTTATTTTAAAAAAATACATATTTGCAAACAAACCTGGAGTATATAAAACTACCCTGCCACCAATTAACCCCATAATATATTATCCCGAGTGTATTCGTTCACGTTTGACAAGTTGCAGAATAAGTAGAATCACAGTCGCTGCTGTGTANTAATATATTATCCCGAGTGTATTCGTTCACGTTTGACAAGTTGCAGAATAAGTAGAATCACAGTCGCTGCTGTGTAAGTCCAGAAGCTAGCGCCAATACAGATGGCACTTTTCCTTAGGCAATACTATTGGTGGCTGCTGACACACCAACTTTTATAATAATTGGCTGTTTCTTGTGCCATGGATATACTGAAACTCTTACCACGGGTTCCAAAATGACACTTGTATTTAAAAAATCGTAAGTACATTTCGCACCACAAATTTATTATTTTGCGAAAAGTTAATGTGGACGTTAAGCGATTAACTATGTAGCAATGNAGTACATTTCGCACCACAAATTTATTATTTTGCGAAAAGTTAATGTGGACGTTAAGCGATTAACTATGTAGCAATGTTGTGTAAAATAAAACTTAAGAAATTTTGCTACCACAAAATATAATAAAAATTATAAAATACTGCCGCTCTACAGTTATTTGCCTTTTTAAATATATAATGCTCTATGCTACAGTAATAAATCAGCATATTCATATTGCGTATTTAAAGCTATGGGCAAATTATTTATTTATGAACACGAATTTTTTTTTACTATCACATTACTTGTAATTTTATTGTCAATGAGTATAGTAATGAACCGTTTGTGCGCACACGACGGAGTTACATGCCAGAAGAAGAGAAGGAAGACTGCAGTGTAATGCCTAACAGCGATTGGCTGCGTTGCTAGGGACTCCCGTGAATCTGACGATTGGACTTGGACAAAAGGGGTCTCTCTGACGCCCTACCACGGAAGTCACTTGCCCTCGACACAAGTTCACCACGTAATGAAGAAAATTAAATTTTTTTAAAACCGTACACAAAATATTTGTTACGTGGTCGAAAATACTCACCTCTTGTATTAGCGTGAAGATGCGGAGGTTTCCAAACGGCCGTGCAGACAGGATCGCAAGCCGTCTGAAGACACAACTCCAGGAATTGACAGGACCTGCGACTGTGCCCAGCGGTAACCTATGAAAGGACAATTGTGTGTCAAAAACATATACGCGAACAAAATACATACATAACTTTTAATTATCTTAATGATGCTAGTACTTACTTTCAAAAGAATTTGCAACACGTTGCAGAATGGCAGTCGGTGCTAAAATGCTCGGCGGCTCGTTGATAGGCCAAGCGCGAACCTTTGGTGAGGGGACTTGACGCACTGGCTGCCAATCACTGCACAAAATAAAATAAACGTAGTTAGTAACATTTTAACATGTACACAAGACAACTAATTATACAGCCACTAGTTAATGCAATAAAAAACTATTGAGCTTGTTGAAAAAATTTATTTAACATTTTAATAAAAGTTTACTTGAAAACATAGCATAACTTTGCGAGTAAAAACTCGAAGTAAAATGGAAAGCGAATGTGATCCCTCAAACTCTCTCACTAAACGCAAAATGGCGACGAAGCAGAAGAGTACTCGGATATGCAAACGGGAAGCCCTGATATCGGAGTGAGTGATCTCAGCACACTCCATCCTTTATGTAACGCAGCCGAGTGATGGGGAGGCGCGGATTGATACAAGGGGACAAGTACCTCTAGTTACCATAGCATTTTCAATGGCCAGCTTCCCCTCCTTCCCGTCTTACTTATTTTGTCAGAAATTATGTGGAATATAAGGTAACGATTTTGGCCAGGCATTTATATTTTCTCATAAACTATGTAGTGATGGTAGCAGTAGGAAAATACCAGGTGAATTTTGGACAACCAAATCGGTTGACGTCACAGGCAGGGACGCCTCTTCCCCCTCCTTCCCGGCAACATGTAACCCTAACTTTTATTTAAATAAAGAAAATTGTTTCAATAAAATTTTAACATACAAAAAAAAATTATGTATTGATACGCTACCATGGATTATTAGTTATTATCTCAGTTTTCATAAGAAATAATTGCAAAGNAGTACATTTCGCACCACAAATTTATTATTTTGCGAAAAGTTAATGTGGACGTTAAGCGATTAACTATGTAGCAATTTTGTGTAAAATAAAACTTAAGAAATTTTGCTACCACAAAATATAATAAAAATTATAAAATACTGCCGCTCTACAGTTATTTGCCTTTTTAAATATATAATGCTATATGCTACAGTAATAAATCAGCATATTCATATTGCGTATTTAAAGCTATGGGCAAATTATTTATTTATGAACACGAATTTTTTTTTACTATCACATTACTTGTAATTTTATTGTCAATGAGTGTAGTAATAAACCGTTTGTGCGCACACGACGGAGTTACATGCCAGAAGAAGAGAAGGAAGACTGCAGTGTAATGCCTAACAGCGATTGGCTGCGTTGCTAGGGACTCCCGTGAATCTGACGATTGGACTTGGACAAAAGGGGTCTCTCTGACGCCCTACCACGGAAGTCACTTGCCCTCGACACAAGTTCACCACGTAATGTAGAAAATTAAATTTTTTAAAAACCGTACACAAAATATTTGTCACGTGGTCGAAAATACTCACCTCTTGTATTAGCGTGAAGATGCGGAGGTTTCCAAACGGCCGTGCAGACAGGACCGCAAGCCGACTGAAGACACAACTCCAGGGATTGACAGGACCTGCGACTGTGCCCGGCGGTAACCTACTGAATGGCAATTGTGTGTCAAAAACATATACGCGAACAAAATACATAACTTTTAGTTATCTTAATGGTGCAAGCACTTACTTTCAATATAATTTGCAACACGTTGCAGAATGGCAGTCGGTGCTGAAATGCTCAGCGGCTCGTTGATAGGCCAAGCGCGAACCTTTGGTGAGAGGACTTGACTCACTAGCTGACAATCACTGCACAAAATAAAATAAACGTAGTTAATAACTTTGCATTTTAACATGTATACAAGACAAAAAATGGTACAGCCAATAGTTAATGCAATAAAAAACTATTGAGCTCGTTGACAAAATTAATTTAACCAGTTAATAAAAGTTTACTTCAAAACATAACATACCTTTGCGAGTAAAAACTCGAAGCAAAATGGAAAGCGACTGTGATCCCTCAAACTCTCTCACTAAACGCAAAATGGCGACGAAGCAGAAGAGTACTCGGATATGCATACGGGAAGCCCTTATATCGGAGTGAGAGATTTCAGCACACTCCAACTTTTACGTAACGCAGCCGAGTGGTGGGGAGGTGCGGATTGATACAAGGGAAATAGTACCTCTATTTACCATAGCATTTTCACTGGCCAACTTCCCCTCCTTCCCGTCTTACTTATTTTGTCAGAAATTATGTGGAATATAAGGTAACGATTTTGAGCAGGCATTTATATTTTCTCATAAACTATGTAGTGATGGTAGCAGTAGGAAAATACCAGGTGAATTTTGGACAACCAAATCGGTTGACGTCACAGGCAGGGACGCCTCTTCCCCCTCCTTCCCGGCAACATGTAACCCTAACTTTTATTTAAATAAAGAAAATTGTTTCAATAAAATTTTAACATACAAAAAAAATTATGTATTGATACGCTACCATGGATTATTAGTTATTATCTCAGTTTTCATAAGAAATAATTGCAAAGAAAGCCTCAGTAGATCGTGATTTCAGTTTTAGAAAGAATTGATTGATCTCGAGACATTCGCCGGCCAAGTACATAGACCCACGTGCGTGCTCGTGCCAATGAGAACAGGCGTCTCCTCAGCGAGACGAGGGGCCGTGCGTGCGTGCGCTATCTCTACCGGCGCGGCGGCGTGAGACCAAGCTACCCTGCCAAGCCGCGCGGCTCTGTCGCGGCGTCACCCCGCGCTCTGCGAGGCCGTGTACGAAGGATAGAACCGGCCGCCTCTCCAGAACAAAAAAAAAACTATTGAAGTATTTCACTTGAAAAAATAAACGTACCCTCTAGTCTAGACAAGCGTTCGATGGGTTTTGGAAAACTACTCATTCCACGGCATTGCTAGTCTTGCACAAAAATATGTAAACGTGAAACGTAAAGACTGCATTAAAAAATTACACCACAAGTGCTCAGAACTATGTATCAGTCCGCGTAGGAAGACACTGCATGTTGTAAGGAGTTAGTAACAGAACTATATTTGCTTTATGGTAAGTACGACCGTGCTCGTAACACCCGCCGAGATATACCGATATCTATATTTTAAATATATATAATTGTGGCGGGAACATAAACAAATGTGGTGTCAAGCATAATAACTCAGCTCAGGAAGGCAGGCTCCTTAATATGTTACGTCTCTGAATAAAATACCGTTTCTAAGCTACGTTCGAGAGCTCGGTTATGGGTGTGACATGTTTTTGAAAAGTCAACTTCATCCGTATTGCATACACAAATACAGTAAATCCGCGTATAATAAATTATTTTCATACAGTCTGAAACGCAGTTCTATTCGCAGGTTTTTGAAAAATCACCTCATGTATTTGGTTTTGTCGTGTATCACAAACGTTTTATTTCTATTGGCTAAATTGAACTGTTACCTATATTTTATATATAAATAACATATATACGTGTTATTAAGAAATACGCGCACGAATGTGGTTCGTTGTCGTTCATTTTATTTGCATGAAAGTGGATCATTATCAGAGCCTCAGGGAAGTTGGAAGTAGCTATGAACGGACTATTATAGGCAACACTCTTAATGTCGAAATTATTTTTAATACTGGCGATTCAAATATCAACATTAAAGCTTTTTTTTTTGTACAGAAAAAGTTCTGGGGAAACAGTTCTGCCTATTTTGCAGTACCTACTTGTACTGTTATATGAACATTTTTAATGTTTCCCACTGTACAACATTTTACAAACGGAAGTGGAAAACACCGTAAAATCATAAAATAAAAATAAAAACACAAATTTCAGTTCAAGTGTTTTATGTAAACATTTTAACAAAGAACTGACGTAAAGATTTTGAACTCAAAACTTATTCAACCTGAAGTACTGAAATGCTTAAATGTGGTACAAATTATTTTTATTCGGAATATCTTTCACAGAGCTTCTATAATATTGTTTAAAATTAGTAAACAATCGTGAAATATACGCTTTTCGAAACAGTATGACTGAAATATATTTTTTTAAAAATTTGCTTTTGTAATTTTACAGAAATACAGTATGAATTGTGTTTGTTCACTTTTATAAAAAGATCTCTCTCTCTCTCTCTCTCTCTATTACTCATTAGCATATATGTATTCTGATATATAGTTCAAAGACATTTTAATTGTCCTTGTAATGAACTGGAAAGAGAAATATAAGTGCTATAAAAAGACATCTTCAAATCTTCGAACATCGTGTTGTATGTGCACTTGATTTTTTCTTTGTTTAATGGAATGCTGACAGCACATTTAAGTCAGCTTGACATTATTTCGTAGTACAGCATAATACTATGAATGACGATTGCTTTCGCTCTATTTATCTGCACTATTAGCTGCTTACAAAAAAACATTCTGTAATTTGTTAAGAAGATTATTATTTGTAACACTACAAGTTAATAAAGAGCAGATTTTACATGTTACTGTGGAGTGGGTAAAACTAGCGTTGTAAAGAAACAGTATTTCTAATGTAGTGCTGCAAAAATATTTTTTGGCTACTCAAATTTTTTCCAAAAAATTGTTTGTAAAACGAACTAACTATTTTACTGCGTAAAGTTATCAAATCTGCAAAAATTCTGGTTTCATTAACTGTGAAAGAACTGGAAACAGATATTTTTTTTCAATGTAAAAGGCTTCTGTGAGAAAAATACGTAGAAAGTACACCTTATGATAATGTAAATAAGGATGAGTACGTTGGACAGAAATAAAGGTCCTTCAGATAAGAAAAAACTATCTCAATCTTTAGTTTTACCAGACAAATACCTGGACGCAAAACTTCGAAGCGAGTGTAAGATTAAATCAGCGAGGGAAACCTGACGACGTTTCGCTGCCCTACCTGTCCATGCATGCTCGCAAACTCAACTCCAATAACCTAAATTGTATACATATTTTATTCAGAAAGTAATTTTTCCATAATTAATTTCCTTATTGTATTAGTTTATTTTCTCTGTTTTGAAAAACAAAATGTGTACTAAGTTTTTTCACCAATACACTTTACATTGCCATTTTTCTGAATTAATGGGGTACATGACAAACAATAAAATAAGAGTTACAATTGTTTTAAAATTATACACGTTTTTTATTCATCAATTTTTTTAAATTCTGTTTTCACATACATGTTAAGCAATAATAGTTTACACTGACAGGCAAAAAAAATATTTTTCAATGTCATAATTTTCTGCATTTATGTTGCGACATATGTTTGCATTATTCACACATAGATAAGCAGGATAATATTTAAGACACTAATATTTTTTTATGAAAAATTCACTGCGTTTTTTGTATACACACACCGACACACCATGTGCCTAAAAATAGAATTGGCAACTATAAGTTTATTCACACTATGTTGCTCTGTTCGAAACACTGTTTCTTGATGTTGTTCGTTATTATCCACTGTCCTTCCCCACACTCATCCGGGGAGCTTGTCTTTACCTCGCACGGCAGACTGCGACAAGTCGTGGTCCGCTCAACGAACGGAATAATGTCAGCTTCTTCATCCGGTACGAGTCTATGCTGCACACCATTGCATTCTTCACTAAAGAGAAGCACTGTTTCGCTCCCCCCCCCCC